>JAFMSR010000013.1:43298684-43427185 GCA_022818135.1 Saxidomus purpurata
TACCTTTAGCTGCTTCGAACTCATTCCCAGAGAAAACCAAAATTAAAATTTACTTTCGGTTTTTCAATGATAAAAGGGTCCAAAGTGAGATTCTAGAATGTTCATGCTCGAATATCACCATTTACACTATCTATTTATGGAGTCGTATAAATATACCTGTTGAGTGATTTTCATTATCAGGTGTAATAGTCCACTCATATTTTAAGGTCGGGCGACCATGATTTCACCAAAAACAGTGGTCTGCTCAGTTCCTGAATCATACTGTAATTTTTTAACTGATCTATTTTAATGATGGAAACTGTGTTTGCAGAAGAATGACTTGGAAATTCATGTGGTTGTTGGTTAGTTACCAATGTTTTTTGCAACTGTTTAGGAGAGAAATAGACACTGTATAAAATCAGGCTGAGCATATCTCCTGATCGGCGTAAATACCCCGAATGAGCTAAAATAGCCCATCGGGCTATAATTTTAACGAGAGATAAGTACAATCTTTTAGCTATCTTTTTTTCAAAGAAAAAGCGCAAGTTAATTTTTTCACAGATTATCTCATCTATACTGGCAAGCAAGGAAAACCGATGGCAAGGAATTGTCGGCGGCTTTTTAGTTTTCCCGTTGCATGCCTCTATAACTAGTCTGTATGTCAGAATCTATTGGAGGATTTGTTTTGAAGCTGACTGACAGAAATCATGAGTCAGAGTGTTAAATATTTACTAAGATATCGATTTATCATTTCAGCATACTCGCAACCTTGACATATGTTGTCAACAAAGACATGTTGGGGTCATGTCAACTTCTGATTTCCGTGCGAAAATATTACTTCAGTTTTTCTTAAAACATTAGAAAATCATGTTAAAATACATTTCAACACGCAATAAAATGGTATTGATAACATTTTCAAACTGTACACTAGTATATCGGGATGATTTGACTCTTCAATTCAAGGGAAGTAATTTCTACTGATTGTATAGTATTTCCCCTTTGTTTGAGGGAGGCTCATTGCAGGGAAATCATAGGCTTTATTATCAAACAAGCACACAGAAAAAATATCGGGAGTTCTCTTATCTGATGTTACCTCCGACTTGAGGCTGTGCAGGGTATTTTGCAAAACAAATTGCAACTATTTAACTAAGTAGAAAACGGTTACTTCCGGCAACAATGACACTTGTAGGTATAATGTATATAGACCTACTTACCAAGCCGTAATTAATATAATTTCTCAAACACAATTTATTGTTAAAACTCATTAGAAATAATTATTTTTAGGGATGGCAATGAATATCCGGATATCCGAATATTCGTTCAGCTTCCGAATATTCGGATACGATATAGGTATCCGAGTATTCGGTAAATGCGTCCAAAAAACGAATTTCAATTTAAAACTTAGATATTTACATGTTGTTTTCATGACAATAATTAATTTTCAATTACGGCCGATAAAGTGTCAGTTTACAATACCCGGTTGCTCTGGTGATGACACTTTCTATAGTCAATCTTTAGCGATAGACAAAAGAGATTATGCAAACAAAAGAGTTTCAATTTCTAGGTGTGAATTGTTGAACAAACATTAAGATTAAGAAAATTTATTATGCAAGTGTTTTAAAGCCTTGTTTACGCCGATACATAATTATGGAGATGCGCTTACTTTAGCCATTGCAATTATGAAGTATCTTTTTGTACAGCGGCACGTTTTACAAACATTAAATAAGTGTATTAAATAATTTTACACTTTTTAATTAAAATGAAAATCTTTTCAGGTTGTTCTTAATTGAAGCTTTTCTTTCTCAGTCCTATTAAGCCTCCTGCAGATCTATAAAGACTGAAGCAGCAGAAAAAGAAAAAAATGTCCGTGTAACGACTCTGTCACGGAGAAAACGAAACCGAAAGTACAACAGTCCTTAAGGAGTTAGCTCCCGTAATAACAACGTATATGCAATTTATTTCATCCTAATTTTATGACATGAATGATTGAATCTTACGGCCATGAATTGTCTGACTAAAAAAATATAAAGTAAGTCCTCGGGATAGAATATTCGCCTGACTAGGGTAACTGTAAGCTATAAATTTTACAATCGCGACAATACATGACAAGTTGATCAGCAACGTATTAGATTTAGTACATAAAACGACCGAATATCCGGATATTCGTTCGGAAGGCTGACCGAATATCCGAATACCAATTTGGGTATTCGTTGACATCCCTAATTATTTTTAATGCTTTTCAAATATGTTTGTGTTATACGCGACATGAGCTGAATATTGGCTATAAAAGCAAGCCGCCGACATTTCCTGCTGTAATGCCCATTTTTCGTGTGCTCTAAGTACCCCTTTTAAGGCCCCATATTTACGAGCATGCGTGACCAATGTAAACAAAAATTATCTCCACCGACAGAGGTCAAGGCCAAGATTTGCATTATAGTCAACGTTTTTATTCTGTCTAGTCTATTGCTAAAATAAACGAAAAAAAACATGCAAAATCCATCGGCTTTTCCTTGCTTGCCAGTACAGACCTGATAACAACATTACTTCCTGTTTTTTCAGTTGGTAAAAAAAAAATCAAAATTTCTCCAACAAGATATTGACATGAAATTTGCTTACTCTTACCACTTACAATTATAAAAAACATAAACTGAAAAAATTAACTTGCGCTTTTTCCTAGCAAAAAAGTTATTTAAAAAACTGTACTTTTCTTTTGTTACGTTAAAGCCTGATCAGGCTATTGTAGCTCGGGAGATATGCTCAGTCTGATAATTGTTTCAAAGTTTGGAAATGTCCTTTTTTGGACAAGTTTGACAAACGGACCGGACCCCCGTGCCCCAAAAAAAACTATAATTTTTCCCAAATCATAATTGAGATCTAGAAAATCTCAAAATGTTTCATGTTTGGACGGAATACTTAAATTGAATAAAAATTTTAACCCAACTACCTGGCTCATAAGTGATTTAGATTCATCTTGATGTATTCACATTTTTATTAATGTAATGTTTAATGTAAACAAAATTATTGACCTGCCAAACAATAACTATTGGAAGTGGGCAAAATGTTCTTGTTTTCTCAGAAATGGATGAAAATCATTAGCCACTATAGCAAATACTACACTAAAATGTTATAAAGAAAAGCTCTGGGGTAAAGAAACTTTTTTAATATGGTTTCGGCTCGTGTTCAGAACATAAACTTGTGTCAGTCCAGAAACAAAACAGATACCACAAGTTGTAGAATGGAACTGAAATTAAAGTTCAGTTCAGTTAGTCGATTATATGAAAGTCTGGCCGGAATGCATGCCCTTTGGTCTGCTGAGACCCGGCATTGTTTCCTATCATGCCTTAAAGTAGCCTTTTGTAACCCATAACAGCAGAAATTTACCTAACTGCAATTTCCAGTCGGTATCAGCCAGTTTTCCTAGTGAAATCTCAAATGAGTAAATGGCTAGACTGTGCTCCAGTGGTAGTGATGTACTCGGGCTTTGAATACGGCCACATCACTCCTCCGGCATCCTGGCGACTCCCGGCACAGCAGTTGTCAGTAGTCCCATGTGGTACCAAAGGATACAGACACATCCAGCGACTACAGTAAACTCATTCAAAGGGTTAATATTTAAAAAAAAAAACTTTTAGGACCGAGAAACAACTCACAAGTACTGTAAGTCAGCTTGGAGCCAGGCGTCCTCTCCACAGTCAAAACCAGTCAACCGTGTGGCTTCAGCCCTAAGCAGGGCGACTGCACAGAGACAGTGTAACCCCACACTAGGGTAGCCTTCTGTGTAACGTGACTCTGTTATCTAATCAGGAGTGGGGGTACCAGCTTAAAAGCTTCCAAGAGCACATGCTGCCAAACAATCATCCTAAACCTCACCAGTTCCACCGGCACAGAAACAAGTTTAGAGTCCAAAAGTAGATCACTCACACAGTCAATTCGACCTAGATGTGCCTGAAAAGAGCTTGTCTGAACACAGCTAAAGGAGGAAGCCCTCAAAAGGGCTCCCATGCCTTTCCTCCCCCCCCCTCGTGCAGGGAAACACAAACAACTCTTGTCAGGGTCACCCCTTGTCGTTAGTCAAGGCCCCAACAACCACTTGACCAAGGTTGTATAGAAGTTCTATGTTTGTTGTGGTTGGTCCAGTGTCTGCTTAGACCCTGCGCCAGCTCTGCTATGCGCACATTTAGTCTCATTTTTTTAGAGGTGACTAAAAAATTATTGAGTTTCCAGATGATTAACCAGACTGTTTCTAATGTTCAAATTAAAAAAAAAAGTTGTTCAGTTGTTTCGGAAACACAATTTTTTACTTCCAATTTTTGCTTGTTTAGACTGTAACATTGTCATCAATGAAGGCATTATCATATATTCATAAAACATTGCACAAATGTTCAGCACAATGAAGACAACATGTCGTTTGCAAGACCCATGTCCTGTATGTCCTGCATACATTTGTGTCTGGGCTGTAACTTTGTCATGCATCTGATTGATCCATGTTTCAATATTATTGAATGACAGAACAGATATCTTCTTAGTTGAAAACAATGTTATTGAGCAAGAGTTGATAACATACTGTACAGTCTGTCTGACATGTATGTCAGGCAAAATTTTAGCCTGGGCACTGTCAAACTGAATGGCCTTTTACAAATTAGTTGGGCAAAAATTTCATTGGTCATGCAAAGTTTTGTACCGAATGTCAGGCATTGTTAAAAAACTTCTTGGGAAGACAATGTGTACATAATTGAGTAAATTGAACTTATTGTTCAAACATCCATCTTAATCAATAGCATGCATTCTTTTTTCAGTGGAGTCAAAGTTCCCACAGTAATGTGGGCTCAAAGGAACGATGTTCTTTACCTTACAATTTGTTTGGAGGACTGTAAAAACCCTACGATTAATTTAACCGACAATAAACTTGCATTCAGGTTTGCTTATTTACACATTATTAAGGCCTAAAAAAGTATGTTTCCTGTAACCCTACAGACCCTCCATTTTTACCCCCTACCAAAATTTGTTATGACTCTGAAAAAAGTTAACATGAGGACAATTTCTATTTTCATTGAATTTGGTGTTGTCTGTGTTAAAAACATTGTTTATTGATTTCTTCCATAAACATGATAAATGTTACATTAAACATCTAGTCATAGCTGAATACTATTACGGGTACCCATCAAATTACGAGTTCACATTAAAAAAAATTTTTTTAAATCCCTACCTACCGCCCCATCTTTTTTCAGCATGTTACAGGAAACAGACATATTTTCTTTTTGGGCCTAAACAGCTTCTTGAAAACTTTTTTACTTAAGTAATTTTATACATTTTACATTTATGCATATCATTTTAGTGGTAATGTGTTTGAAATGTTTCTATTCATGTTTTTAATTCATTAACACAGTGCAAACAACAATTTTCCGTCTTCAACTTATTGTATAATATTACATATGTCTGACACTGAAGTTGTTTGGAAAAGTTTCACAAAAGTTTTACTTTACAGTTTTATAAAAAAAAATGTGACTGTGTCTTTAGCCATTCTCATGGGATGTCAGGTATGTTATATCAAGAGGTCAAGAACAAAATTAATATACAATGTAGTAGTACTAACAAATCGTGAGACTGGTTTACTTTTGAAAAGTTTTGTTGGGTCAAGATCAACATAGTTCTTGCACAGTTATATTGTTTGCTTATAAATCTGACTCGGTAAGCAGGAACCTTTGGGGAATTTCATTCAGTTAAAAAAGTTTTATAACATGTAGTTTCTTCCCATAGGGAGAAAACTTACTGCTTTACACATAGTGCAACTTCAAAGGAAAACTTTTGTGTAATTGAAATAACTTGCAACAGATTACAATGTATGTAAAAACCTAGATGTTTGAAAATCATGTTGGCTTTCTGTTACAGTGGAAAGGGTGGTACAAATAAAGATTTGTATGAAATATCACTAGAATTCGAGAAGGAAGTAAATCCTCAGGTAACCTATTTATAGTAATTTTTAAAGCTTTTAATGTCCGGTGTTTTTGTTTATAAATTTACTTTTAAATGGTATTTGTGTGAACAGTTCTATCAATGCATTGTCTTCAAGACTTTAGGACAAGGTAGAACATTTGACTTTAAGACTTTGGGACATGGTGAAACATTACCCAAAGACTTTGTTACAGTGTGATAATGTGAAATGTCACCTTCAAGATGATGTGACATTGTGAAATGTCACCTTCAAGATAACTTGACAGTGTGAAACATTGCCTTCAACACAGTTATTAATACATGTATAATTGATTAGTTTTAAGGTACATCTTTACTAAAATAATTTACTATAAATTTCTGTTGAAATAAATTTGTGTTTGTTGAATAAACACAACATTATACTTTATTTTACAGGAGTCAAAATATGGAGTTAATGCAAGAAATGTTGCTTTTGTGATAAAGAAGAAGGAATCAGGGCCATATTGGCCATCATTATTAAAAGGAATTAAAAAAGTAAGTTTAAATGTAATCTTGTCAAATGTTGTTTAACGAACTGTTTTACTTTGTGTCAGTATATTTTTTAAAACAATTTTTAGAAGCAAAATGTAGTGAATGCTACTGTAGCTGTTGAACTTATAAGAGTTATTTATGCTCGACTCTTCTAGTAAGCAGGGCTAATAGTCACTGTTGCATCGTCAGTGCAGCTATCATGGACATTATTTCGGTGGTCATCTTCAGTGACAGTTGTTATTTGGAATTGTTTTTACAGGTTTAATTATCATTGATTGTTATAAAGAATATTATACGACTGTTTCAGGCATTCTGGTTAAAAACAGATTTTAACAAATGGAAAGATGAAGATGAATCTGACGATGACATGGATCAAAACATGGACTTATCTGAGGTACACTACACAGTCTTAAGTCATAGAATATTGAAATCAAGGTTCATAGAGCTTTCAGGAGCTCCTGATTTGAGCCTAGTGAACTGTTTGTCTTTTTACTTGTATTTAAAGGAAAACAAAGCTCAATAATTTAGCTGAAAGAGTCAGACATTTTTTTAGGCTTGTCTTATGGAATTAATTTTGTATTAGCTTTAGCAATTCTTATGCACTGATGGATTGCCCACCTGTGTGTTTGGTAGCTTTCCTTTTTAGCACTCTACAGGTCATAATTTACATTTGCAACTTGCTCAGAAGGTGGCCTGCAACCTGTAGATGATCTGTATAGAAAAGGAGCCATACTGTGCAAAAACCAACCATACTACAGCTGATTATTGTAAAACCTTGAAGTGACGTTATTGCTTTTGTCTTTTAAGTCTGTAGATAGTTTTGAACATTATATTTTTATGTTGGGAGGAAAACTCCTTCAGTTCCAGAATATTTCTGTTTTAGATGATGAAGAATATGGGAGGAATGGGTGGTATGGGTGGTATGGGAGGATCAGATGGAGGTCTAGGAGGTCCAGGTTTGGTAAGTGTTTGATACAATACAGCTTTCTACAATACAGAACAAGTGTAACAGAACAATGGTGTAAGAGTACAGTGTCAGACCCTAAACCGAGATGTCACAAGTTTGAATCTGGTCAGCAGAACTTAATTGTGATCCTTGCAGTCCTTTTTAAAGGCACAAGAACTGGTCAGAACTCTAGGAACAGTCACCACTCATGAAGAGTATTTGACAAAGTGAAAGAAAACTGCAAGAGCTTAAGTTCACTATGAATTAAATATGTTGTAACTACCAGATGTTGAAGCATACTTACTTTCATCATATCAATAGATTAATATGATCTGAAATTACAATAAATGTCTGAACTTTTCTAATTAATTGTGTTTCATGTTGCATATTATATATGACCTGGTTTTGGTTAAAAATGTTTTCATTACATGAGGCTAAGAATGTTGCCAGCTATGATATATGAAGATATTACCAAAATTTAACTGTGTAGTCTCATGAAACAGAGCTGGAGGAGATAGTCAGGACTCTAATTGTACTAGAAGATTCTTAAAATGTGTAGCCATAAACCATAACTGTACATGACTAATAAGTAATAACACTGATTTTTAAATGAATTGACCTTGTCAAATACTGAGTTTGATTATAATTATGGATAACAGAAGTAATGTTAAAAGCTGAACTTTGCTGATTGAATGGTTTCAGGGTGATGATGAGGAAGACAGTGACGATGAAGGTAAAATTGGATCTGGATTAGCATAACATGACCTTTTTATAATGAAACTCATTCATCACAGTTTTTAGAATGGTTGTAAGTTGTCAGCATGGTTGTAAGTTACAGTATACCCTTAATTTGTCAGCATGCTTGTAAGCTGCTAGCTTCATCTTTGGTTGTCAGCTGGGAAAAAAAAGGGTTACGAAGTCTGGATGATCTTGTGCAGTCCTGCCGATGGTGACCATTAGTCATATAGTTGTCAGACTTCATTTTAGTGATCTTTTCCAAGTTATAAATTTTCATTTGAGACCTTGATGTGGAAACATACTGTTTCTGAAGTCATTGTATGTGTAGCTTGTAATGCAGACATTTAAAAAAAAAGAAAACTAAGAAAAGTAAGGAAAGTTTAAATTGTTAACAATTATAAGACTTAAAAGAACTAAATATGTCAAATGAGCTAAATGAGCATGTGTTTTTGTTGCAGATTTACCAGACCTAGAATGAGAAGTGTGACTGTAGCGTGAAACATATGTAGAGTGATTGATCAAGTTTTAAAGCAAATGACAGCAGTGTTCATGGTTGCTTAGTGCTGTGTTGCCTGGCAACAGCAATCCTTGTACTTGGGCACTTGGTTGGTGGTACGTGTTCACATAAACAATGATTGTGGAACACTCAAGTGATTAACTATGTACTATTTTAAGAAATTTTCCAGTTTTCACATGCTGTTCATTAAGTGTTTTATATTTCATACGCAAGTGTTTCATGCAGGTGGGATAATGGTTAACATGGAGGCAAAATTTCAGAAAAGCATACAGTAGTAACAAAGCATTTATCATAGCACATTTTGAAGACTTTAAAATTAAATTGTGGAGACAGCAACTGAACTTTAACAACAAAATCTTTTAGGTGATTCTTTACTGATAGATTGTCAAAAAGCGTTCTATTATTTGTTTGAGAAACCATTTAATTCAACTTCAGCATACAGGAAAAGAAATAATTTGATAAAAATTTTACTGCATCGGTGTGTATATTGTGTATATTTCCATCTGTATATATTTATAAACAGACTGACGTCATAACAGGGAGATGTGAGCTAGTTTTCTGTGTATGTGAATAAACTTACCTGCTGATGTGCATGCATTATCATATTTCACTGTACTGTTGCCAATTTCGAGGGTTGTTCGAAGACCTTCTTTATTTCATATCAGTTACTACAGTATTGTGGTCAACCCTCAAATTTTGTATCTGCTTTGATGTTCAGTTTTCTGTATGATCAGGGAGAACATTTAATCCTCTCATTTTCATTAGATACAAATGTATTAAAATGACTGACTGGCTGAAATTTGAAAAACTTTCTGTTATTATTTGACTATCGAATGGTTTCCAGGGCAGACTTCTATACAAATTTTAATAGGTTTATTTGTTCAGAAATGATTTCAAATACTTTGTACATTTTCATTTACATCTGCAGTTACGCTAAAGCAAGAATGTGCTCTAGTTACTCCCTTGCAATTAAACATGCTACATTTACTAAAAACTTGCTGTAATGTTTTGCGGGGGGAGGGGGGCTGGGATTTAGGTATCACTCTGCCTCATGCAATCCTGCTATATCTGCAATTAAATATCAACTTACAAACTGTTTTTAAACTACATGGATGTTATTGATGTACCCATTTAGTTTCTCGGGGTGCATAACTATTAGGGTTAAATTACAGTTCATGTCCCCGTGTACACTACAATTCAGTGAGTCACTACGGGGGGTGGGGGACCCGTAGTTTTGTTCAATAATAATAATGTACAGTTTTTTATTTTCATTCGTTTATTCCATCTAAGCTTGAGCATTTTCACTCAATCCTCTTCATATATACCGCTATTTGTTGTAGATAATATAAGATAATATATCAATGCTGAATGAATGAAGCAGTTTTGATCATAGGCAAGACATTAATTGAATATGCATTGTGATTGATATGATGACTAATTGGTCGCGGAGTTTTCATGCTTATCCAAAGAAGTTTGATACAATATACATAAATCTTCAATCAAGTGTGCATCAGTCTTACCTGCTCTGCCATTGTATTGTTTTAAGTTTTTTTTTATGGTTTAAGAAAGGGAGGAAAATACAGACACCAGTCCCAAATTTAAGGGAATTCTGTTTAAGGGAAAGTTTTATGTGCTACCTGAAGACTTGCCACTAGTTGGTGTGTTTGAAAGGTCAACACACTCGTCTTAATAAATCATTACATTTGCATTTAAGGTAGAATGTTTTGCTGGAACTGGCCAGAACTGCAACTGTCCGGGAGTATATTTATACCTTGAAACATCTATTGTTGATGGTAATAAATGAACTTTTTCACTTTATTGAATAAATACAATGTTTGTGTAAACATTCTGTAGGTCTGCAGGAAAGTAGTACTTCAGTACAGATATCGGGGCCTTTGGAGCTCTTTCTCTTCGCAGAGGATTTAAAAAATGTTGCAGGAAATGACCAAGGTTTCGTTGCCGTCAGCACATTGATGAAACTTTATTTTTTAAAAACTAAACACAAGAATACTACTTGCATCTACCCTCACACCTTTTATACTCCCCACACCTTACAGACAAATGAATAATAAGGTATTTACTCGGCTTAAATCAAATGCTGCATGTGTGTATCATAGCTGTATGAGTATCCATTGTTACTTTATGCCTCTCATTGTTTGATTGGGTTCGTGAAAAATTTGATCACTAAAAAATCATGTGCTATCTTTTTATAACAGAAATACTGGACCACTGTGATACCAGTACACTCAAATAAAATGTTAGTGAATATTTTGTGTTGTATTATTTTGTACATGAAAGGGACTGTAAAAACTAAACTACTTAGTTGACTTGGGCCCAGTAGTGCCCAATCTCTATTGGATTGAGAAGGTGGCATGTTGTAAGGGTAGCTGGTATCAATGGGCTAAAGTTGGAGATGTTCATACTAAAAATGGTTTCTTGAGTGATTTGGATTTTGCTGGCATTTTCTTTACTTTACACTCGGTCCTTGAATATCTGAGAACTGTTCTAGCTTGAACAGGTTATAACAAAATGAGAACCATTTCTCTTACCAGTGATAAAAGGCTGTGTACTTGGACTTTTGCCAACTAACACCATAATCCAATAACTGCACAGGTTAAGAAATAAGCGGTGGTTCTGTGCCTTTAAAAATTTTGGGTTTTGGGTCAATCTGTCCTTTGGGGCTAGTGAAATTCTGCATACATTAATTTTGTGTACATTACATAGTATAACCTTAAGTAGAATTCCAAAGTTACTTAATTTAATGGCCAGGTTTTGCTAGATTGAAAAAATTTACAATGTTACATCAATGCATACAAGACCCTGATGTCTGAAATAAAATATTAACATCGAGGTGATGGTGAAATATTTAAACTTATTTAGTAACAAGTTAGTATTTCTGTGCTCAAACGCTACTACCTTAGCCATCTGTGATAAGATGCATGTAATTGATCAGGAAGACTCCTCCACATTGTTCAGTTGTAGGTAATTTGCATGTCCTCGGTAATTAAATATCTAACAGTTTCAACTTCAAAGTTGGTAAAAAGGCCCTTGCTGATTGAGTTTGGAGGGGCGTGTGCAAAGGTATTACTTGTGCAGGTAAGACAATGGACTGTTCCGGTTTTTTACCACAAATTTTAAAGCCTACCTATGCCTATTGTTAAGGGATTATTTTCTTTTCATGGCTAGGTCAACTGCTCACAAACAGTATCACAAACAAACCCACGTGTTCTTTTGTGCAAACCAGGCCAACCATTGGACACTTGATGTCCCAGTGTGGTCATTTGATAATCCAGCAAGTTAATTTCAATATAATTGTAAACACTGGAACCGTCTATAGAAGATTAAACCCAGTTCAACAGAAATAGGCCGTTTCCAGAAATATGGTTCTTGACTTGATGATTTCTGAACAGGGCTTTTCAACTTTTCAATTTCAAGTCTTAATAAGAGGCTAATAGAAAATGTTGCAGTGATCTTGAAAGTAGCATGAACATTACTGTGTCGTATGAACATGTGAAGTATTCAAGAAGATTAAGTATTCTGTGAAGTAGACATCCCAAAACACAGCGCTCCGACGGTCCACTTTACACCTGAATAAATTCTCCAACTAAGAGAAAATGCAGCAGACAAGGTTACACACTTGAGCTTATATAGTCGAGCAATATTAACTACATTGTATAAAGGTAAAGCTTTTGAAAAGTGTTTGAAGGTTTTTCATTCTTTTAGCAGATGACAATTTTGTGCAGCAGAGCATAGCAATTTTGGTAAAAAAATCCTGTAGTTTGTTTGAAATTAGCTCAGTGGTCAAGTTGTTTGAAGCAGTTGTTTACAACGGACAACACAATTGACAGCATGTGGTCAATACCTCACCATTGAGCTCTCTGGTATGCTTATAAAAACATGATGGCACCACGATACTCACTTTAATGACATACATCTGTAATACAAGCTCAGGGCTGCACACTTCCCCAATAATGAAGACAATAATTCTGCATTGAAGCCCAGATACGGGAGCAATTTTGGCCATCCAAGGAACTATCGTGTGGAGTTTGGTTGAAACAGGCTGTGGTTAAGGAAGTGTTGTTTTAAAGGTTTTTCTATTTTTAGCACTGGTGGCCATTTTGTGCACTGACTAGTACAGCTTGAGCAATTTTGGACTATACCAGGAACAATCCTGTAAAATTTGGTTAGAACTGGTTGTTGGTATTTGATGCATTGATGGACCACGGACAACACCTGTCACAATAGCTCACCATTTGTCCTAAAGTGGTATAAAAAAACAAGAGGGCCATTTTGGCCCTGTATCGCTTTCCTTTGACCAATTTACCTAGTTTTTGTCCCTAGGTGGCCCTTCAAAGATTCAAACTGGACATAGAAATCATGAAGAAAAACATTTTGACCAATTTTCATTTGGTATCAAATGTGGCGTTGAGTGTATACAAGGTTTGTTTGAATAGACAGCATAACCTAGTTTTAGAAACAAGGTTATCCAGATTTGAATAGGACTTAGAAATCAAAACATACTTTCTAACCAATTTACAGTCCAATTGGGTGTTAAATGTGGCCTCTATAAAGTTACCAGGGCTTTTCTTCTATTCAAATTAAACAATGTAACCTAGTTTTTTTTACCCCAGAGTATTCCCCGAGCTATTTTATATACTAGATAAACACTTATATACTGATCAAGTTTGCCTCTCGAGTACTTACAAAGTTTTTAGATAATTTGACCTGGCAAGTTTTTGTCAAAAGATGACCAAGTATCAAACTCAACCGAGATTTTCATCAAGTCATAAAGTTTCAGTAAGACTAAAATTGTGCTCTATGGAGTGCTTACAATAATTGATGACTAACAGACAGTGGGACTGACAGACACCGGATAATCTTTGATTACAATAGCTCACCATCGCGTACTTAGTGCTCAGGTCAGCTAAAAATAGGACTTTGTTAAATCCATTACTACCTTGTAACAGAATGGATTTAGTAAGAAACAAAACCACACATTTTTGACAATACTATTAACTTTATTTTGTACAATATTTTAAAACAACTGAAAGACATGCATTTTTCTAACATGACTCGGACTATTTGTAAGTTTAATCAAAGAAAGTGAAATCAAAACTGTAAATCTGCAAAAAACCTTCTTTGATGCGCGAGCTGTCATCATAATCTTTTATGACATCATAAAATCAAATTCTGCCTTGTGATGTGCTAATAAATTTTGAATAAAATATAGCCAGTTGCATCTTTGTTTTATTTGCGATATTTAGTCATGTTAGAATAGAAACAATATCCTTTAAGCATTGTTTATTGTCTAATTAACAATTTTTTGTTGTTAAGCTGCTTTGTTATAAACGACTCGGGCCTGCATGGTTTATTACTGCACATCACAACTCCAAATTGTTGTTTATTAGATCATGAACACCACTAAAATGGACATTATTTCTTAAATAAATAACACAATTTGAACAGAAATTGATAATCCTTGCGTACTTTCAGTCTTAAAATTTGTCATGCATTTTTATAATGATCATGTACAGTAGTAAATTTATATGCTAGTAAAATCTGAAATTCAAGTCTTAAAATAGTATACTTGAAGATAATGCAAGTTAAATTATGTGTTAATGAGCAAGGACTTGTATGCAATGGGGCGTGTATCAAACACACAATGTAAATATAGGTGTTTTTTGTTCTATTTTACAATCTGCGTGTGCATACTATTTTTTCTTATCCCCACATAAAACTTCAAAAGGTTGCTTTTTAAAAAGAATATACAAGTATTTTTAAACTTTTGCATGCTTAAAGCATTATGTACTGCACAGGTTGACCCGATAGTAATTATGATAATTCAATTTTAACAGATTTGTGTATGTATACATGTATTAAATCTTTGGCTGGCAATTTAACATCTTAACTAGAACACACCTTGTCACGTTATCACAAATGGTAAGACTTCTTTAATATCCGACAACTAGTGAAACCTAGACCTTTCACGAGCGCACAAAATGCAACAATACGTTTTGTTCAGGCAATTCAGTGAACATAAATTGTCTGTCAACAAGATGAGATTAAAGACCTGCTACCACATATTTAGACTATCTGCGGTGGCATAAAAACCAAACTGACATCAGTATAACTGAAGCTGGCTGAATCTCATTTCACCACCACCTTAAGCTTAACTGTTTGTTCTTCCCAAAACTTTGTATATTCTTGTTCACAGAACAGGTTGACTAAAAATAAAATAAATAATACAGTCCCTAAAGCATGGCCATCATCATTTCTTTTGTTTAAGAAGTCTTTCATTCTCTTTCCGTACAATTTTCACGAGATCTTCCTTGTATCTGTAAATGTCTCCATGAAATTTGGTAATTGTTTCCTCAGCACAAATCCAGATCTCTTCTGTCACCTGTAAGATCAACGTTGTACAAGACTTAGCTTCATTGCTAGCATACAGAATCATGAAGGTGTTCTTAAACTACTGATAAAACACAAAATAGATTCTAAGAAATCTCACTTAGTTATGATAATTTCCTAGAATCTGTATTTTGCATATATTCAGTGCTGCATTTCTATGTACATGTATTATCATTATGAAAATTCGCTGTCAGTTTTGAAATTTATCTACTTCTAAGAACCTTTTAAAAGTTTTAACATTAACTGAAGGGGACTGTACTTACTTTCTTCAAAAACAATATATTCTATCCCTTACACTTATACACTGTTGTCTCACAAGACAAGGTGTTTTTATCAAGATATCAGACATGCAGACATTCTAATCTCCCATGTAAAGACTGGAGGGGTTAGATACATGCCTTTGCACGAGGACATTTACTGTATATGACAAGAGATAAATTCAGCCCAAACCACCTGTGATATCATTTTAAAGTCGTCATTTCAACCCACCTGTGATATAAGTCTGAAGTCGTGGCTAACCAGTATCATTCCACCATCAAAATCATTGATTGCTTCAGCTAATGCATCTATAGTCTCTATATCCAGATGATTTGTAGGTTCGTCCAGCAGCAATAGATGAGGACATTGCCAAGCCAACCACGCAAATATAACACGACATCTCTGACCATCTGAGAGATTGCGAAGAGGTACAATCTGCAACAGAATGATATATACTGAGATAAACCACGCAGACTTTCAATTTCTTTGCAGAACCTGGACTTGATATATTAACACTTTGGCAAACTATTTTAAACCATTTTCCTTATCTGCTTAAAGAATTACTTTTGATTCATTAATCTAGTACCAATTTTTATTCATTAAACTTTTTGCAAACCTAATATTGCCTAGGCATGTAATTAATGGGTTTGTTAGTGCTTTAAAAACCTCCACTTGTGTAATATTGCTGCAAAGTGTTATGGGATGTGGCATAGTTTCTCCACATTTGTTAAGAAATCCAAAATGCCATGTTGGCCCTGTATCTTCTATCTAAAGTTCACCACAACTCTCCATTTCAGCTACTGATCTCTGATAAGATTTTTCATTTTCTTCAGATACTAATAATGGAAATTGCCACATCACTGCAATATTCTTCTACATGCTGCTGCAAGTACGGTCCTGCATTATTCCACTTACTTTTAACACAACATTTGTGAAGAAATATCCACAGTAAAGTGCCAATTACTTGTATATTTCTGGGCCTAGTTGCTACAGAAATGATGTCTGCAGTACAACATTGACTACAATAGGACTGGTGATCACCATAGCTCACCTTTTTGCAGTACTTATACATGTCACACCTACACCCTGCACTTTCACCCCACATGTACACCCCACACCTACCTGCTGTTGCCCGGATAAGCCAAATCTACCGATGATTTTCCTCATTTCTTCTGTCTCTTTAATTTCTGGGAACTTTTGCATCATCCAACTGAGAGCATTCATGTCCATATCCAGAATCTCGTGTAAATGCTGCAAAAACATTCATTTTCGTATCATTCAACAACAAGTAATATATACAAGCAAATTTCTAAAGCTGCTTCTAACAATTCACAGAATTCAATAGCTTGCTGATTTGTTTAATTAAAACTAGACTGTTTTTCACAAAATAATCTGCATGTCTCCCACCACTTAATACTGTAGAATAGACAGTGTACCTTCTATTGATGAAAAAGAACAAAAACTCCGCTAACAATCACTGAATGGGAAAATGCGGACATTATGCACAACTAGGCTTGGCACTAATCTTTCATGTGAAGTTTGGCTGAAATCTGCCTAACATTAAAATTTGTAGGACATTAATTTTCATGGGTTTTTTTTGTAAATTAAATAAAGCGTTTAAATCCAGACAAACACAATTTGTTTAGAATAACTGGTAGGAAATCCACAAAATTCACGTGCCAATGAAATAACACTTTTAAAATTTATAAAAACAATGAAATTTCATGCCCATTTCCATATGTAGGCTGCTACTGGCAGCTGCAGACAAAGTGTGCAAGAACACACTTGAGAAAATACGTAACATATGCTAATCTGACATAGACAAATGTTTGCTTTTATATCATTATCACACATTCACATTTGACTAAACTCTTTTCTTTACAGTTCTAATTCTATGTGTTAATAGCATGTCATAAGCACACCTTCAACACCTTAATTACCCTTTCTTTTATACAAGACTTCTCATGAAAAAGTAAAAATTCCCCATCCATGAGATTCAGACTAACTACACAGCACAAGAGTAAAACTATTCTGTAGATTACCTGGTGATATCTGCCTATCTTCAAATGGGAATGTCTTCTGATGAGACCATCTGATGGTATAAGCTGGAGAGAAAACATATAAATCACCACATAGTTGCAACATGTACACTTGGCGAAATACATTTTATGATAAGTTGTAGCTTTAGGTCTAAATCTGAATAATAAAACTGAAACCGTACCAATATTTAGCATACACTATTGAGCAATATTCAGGAATACAACTTATACGGTTGTCTCAGTAAATTATTTCCTACGAGACACAGAACTGTGACATCAAACTAATTCAGTAGGCTGACAAACCTTTCCCTTTAACTAACATTTAAAGAGCTTGTTTTGTATGATATACACCACAAATCTCAATATAATATTAAAGAAATTTTTGCTGCTCTGCAATTTACTTTTTTCATGGAACAAAGTCAAAAAGAACACTTACATCACCAACTATCAGCTTGAGCAGTGTAGATTTCCCTGCTCCATTTGGACCTACTAGAGCTACCCTCGTATCTAAGTCCACTCCAAAATCGAGGTTCTTATAAATATAAGGCTGGAAAAGAACATAGATAGGTAAAAGAAAATATGTTTTACAAGAGAGAACCCTTAAACTATGTGCAATCTTAAATAAACTAAAAAGCTACAAGTAATACTGGTACATTAATTTAAAGAACTATCCCGTAATCTAAAAGTTTCAGCTAAAATTGTAGCAGCTACTGGTAAAATTAACCTATTTAATATATACTCTAAATCTATTGAACTCACATTTACAGTTGTTTTGCAATTTTTGTGTAGATAACGAGATATTGTCACTATATTGACCTTCTACAGATTCCCAAATGTTATTTCCACTAACTTACTTAAAACATATTTTGAATACATACTGTACACTTTCTTTTACACATTTTAGTTAAAAAATATTCCAGCTTACCGTTTCAGCGTTATACCTAAAGCTGACATGCTGTACCATTATCACAGGTGGTGGAATAGTCCCACAACTTGGGAAATAGAATGACAGTGTCTGAAATGTAAATATATACATGTACCTAGTTATCGATCTAATGACATATTCTAACTGTCATGCATAAATAACCATTGTCTTCTCAGGCTACAGGAAATGAAAATAATGTTTGATATTTACCGCTCCAATAAATACGAAACATCAATCAACACTATAAATAGCATGATTCTATTGACCCGAAGACAATTTCACTGACCGATGACCATGTTATACTAGTTATTTCTATGACAGCATGTTAACTTTCCCTGTATGTACAGGATTGCTGTGGTCCATGTCACCTGCATTTGGCAGCAAATATTGTTGTTTCTAAACAGTCACTTTTTAAGTACACCTCTACTTAACAACCACCTGTTCCTAGTGACCACTTCGGACATAACTTCAGCAGCTTTCTTCACATGGGTTGTACTTGCCATTTAATGATTTCAAAAAAGACAAGCCAAACTCCTTTAAAAGGCTATACTCTGTTAGTTTTGTATTAAATTCAGAAAAAATACTGCACTGTTAAAGCAACACCACTAGAAAATTTGTTTGCTGTAACATGAACTACACCACGAGAAAATCACTTGGCTGTAACATGAACTACACCACGAGAAAATCACTAGGCTGTAACATGAACTATACCACTAGAAAATCACTAGGCTGTAACATGAACTACACCACGAGAAAATCTCTTGGCTGTAACATGAACTACACCACTAGAAGATCACTAGGCTGTAACATGAACTACACCACGAGAAAATCACTAGGCTGTAACATGAATAACACCACTAGAAAATCACTTGGCTGTAACATGAACTACACCACTAGAAAATCACTTGGCTGTAACATGAACTACACCACTAGAAAATCACTAGGCTGTAACATGAACTACACCACGAGAAAATCACTTGGCTGTAACATGAACTACACCACGAGAAAATCACTTGGCTGTAACATGAACTACACCACAAGAAAATCACTTGGCTGTAACATGAACTATACCACGAGAAAATCACTTGGCTGTAACATGAACTACATCACGAGAAAATCACTTTGCTGTATTACCTTATCTGAGGTGACTTTCTGTGCCAGACCTCCATCCACCATCTTCTTTAACGTCTTCTCTTTACTCTGTGCCTGGCGAGCCAACTTGGCACTTCCGTGACCAAACCTTGCTATGTAGTTCTGGTACATAAGAAATAAATTGTTCACGTCAGATGCTGCTACTGAGAGTGAGATGTTAACATGTCATATAAAATTCTTTTAGGAAAGTGCAAATTTTGAAACTGCACCTATGTGCCAACATCATATAGCAATAGCAAATAAAATCACCCTACTAATATCACTATCATTTCTAACTGTACAAATCTCAATTCAAACCAGCCAAAAGCAAGGCATTTTTTCCAGATTTACTCAAATGTTCATATCTTAATTTAATTCTGCAATTAATTGGAGATAAAAACATATGGAAAGAATCAACAAGAGACAGTATGGATTACATGTGGAGATCAGACTTATTTGAATCGCTTCCTCTTTTCGAGCATCATACCCGCTACAATCTGAGAACAGAGAGCTGGTACTAAACCTCGGCCTTTTAGGTCATCATTTCTCCACAAATTAAAATGAATTCTGGGTAAAAAAAAGACATGGCTGCTCAAACTTCACTCTGGAAAAAGTAAACTAGCGGTTGTTTTTCATACAAAAAAGTATGTCTACTACCACTTAACACTGAGGGATAGACAGGTACGATAAAAATCACTGAACAGGAAAATGCCCCCGATATGCACAACTAAGCTTGGCACTGATTATTCATGTGATGTTTGATTGAAATCAGCCTAACAGTGTAAAAAGACTAAAGAAGTCACACGCATTTTGTGACTGACAGACAGCATCAAATCACTAAGTAGGAGACATACTTAGGTCTGAGATGAGCAAATGTAACTGCAAATCTGTTCTTATCTCACATTTTCGCAAGTCACTTTGTCTGGCAACAATTTAATAACTTCATAATATACACACAACTATGCTCTTTCTCACTTAAACTCTTTGACCATCTCAGATTTCTATGAATTTTTTAATCATTTCTTCCAAAAGCAATTTAATTAACATAGTTCATTCAAGAAAAATACTGTTTCAGATTGAAAACTATATCAAAGCAGTCATTGGGCGAAACTTCAATCCTTGACAGAGAGTCTCTAGCCCTTGCTGGAACATTTCATTCATCATTCAACAACCTATCACTGATTCATCACCTACGTTCTGTGTGACAAAATCAGAAATACTAAGTTATAGTTAGTATTAAATTTGATTTATTTATTGTAAAATCTGGCAATATCCAACTGAATAAACTATGTTCTAGCCAATGTTGTAACCCTAATTGGATATAAGTTGACTTCTTGTTGGCATGGTGAAATTTGTAACTAAACTGTTTAAACAAACTGATTGAACATAATTCAATTAAGCTTGACTTTCTCTACATTGCTGTGTAAGCCACTACAATCTAGCGAAAGGGAGATAAAGTATTACCTTCATGTTAGAGATCTGATCCTGCTCCCATCTGTACTGCTTCATCTGGTTCTCCTCTAACTCAAACCTTGTCTGCACATAACTGTCAAAATTGCCCTGTTAAACAGTGTAAACATAATTAATGTCAAGATGAAAGGTGACAACTGTAACACGAGCAGTACACCATCCACCAATTAACATCAAACACAATAAATGTAAACTAAAACTACTCTTTTTATATGTTTAAACTCCTGTAATGCTATATTAGTTTATTTTACATTGACTGTAGAACAAGTTCTTGCCACTTATATTTACTATTCTCAAAGATTGCTTCATGGAGTTATGACCATTACTTGTGCCGAAAGAAGGAACTGTGAAGGTCACATGCCTAAGCCAGGATTCAAACTCACCACATCTAGGCTAGGAGTATGATGCTCTACCCCTACACCTTGGCTCCTTGCTAAAATGTTTGATCCTTTCAAATTGTGTAACAGTACAGTCAACACTGCCCTTGCAACCACCAGAGTTCAGAAATAACGTGACATAATTATGCAACCACTTTATATTCCACCCTTGTAATTTAAATTTAAGATGATAGCACTTTATCTTGAGTTAAGAGGTCACATGTCTTCAGATATCATAATTTCAGCTTCCCCTGTATTGTTGCTTAGGATAGGTTTGACTTTACTGAAGCATTTCTAATTGCTCACCACTCGAAACAGCAGTACAAGAAGCCCAACATGACCCTTGTATTCTCACCCAAGTTCAACTGCAACTCTTTGACAGTTACAACCACATTACGACTAACAACAAGCATTAAACAGTGCTTTGGTGAGCTAAAAGTTCTAAATTACTAAATTCCGGCACCAAATCCTCTGTTGTTAGCAACATATTTATAGATTTACACTTACTCCATATATCTTGATTTTCTGTTTGTTCATGTGTATGATATTTGTACAAACACCATTGAGAAAATCCTGTGAGTGAGATACAACCACCAGTATTCTTTTGTACCTGAAAACAAACATGCAACAATGTGTTTAAACTAATCTTGGTACGGATCCTGATCAATTTTGCAAAAAAAATGGTTTGACATGGAGTACAACCATCAGTGAGTGTCAAGAATATGATACATTACATGTGCATTTCTTCAGACAGTGATCTCAATTTATAATGGTTAAATAGCGGTCTACCAGGACTGCATCTCACATTTCAAAGCTCAAGTAAAAACTCACTGCTTCTTGGTACAACTGTTAAATCGCTCATCAAATACCTCTTTGACGCAGAATAGCAACATCAAAATTACCATTGATTGATGGTTCAAGGCAAGTAAAATGTATTCTGTATTTGCCAATGAAAACTGTTTTTGGATCTGTGAAACTTTATATGCAATATATAATATTAATGATAAATTTATATTTTTCAGAAAGCTAATTTCATTGACTGAATGTCATATGTTTCATTATGATAAAAGTGAGATCCAGTGCATTTTGTAAGTTAATGTAACATTATAATAAAAGTGAGAATCAACTAAATAATACTTCTGCAATTCTTCCTCTAACCACACACAAGCATTAAGATCAAGGTGGTTAGTTGGTTCATCTAGCAACAGAAGTGCGGGCTTGATAAACAGAGCTCGGGAGAGTGCGATCCTCATTCTCCATCCTCCGGAGAAATGTTTGACGGCAGTGTGCTGCATTTTCTTTGTAAAGCCAAGACCACTGAGGATGTATGCAGCTTTCATTTCCGCCTTATCTGAGTCTATCTCCTCTAGATGCTCGTACACATCCATCAAACGTTCATGAGATTCTGAAAATTACAGACAGGTTTGATTTTTTTTCATATCTTAAAGGAGTCACCATGAAAGTAGACCCAGCTTCAATCTGACTTCAGACTGGTTACCAAGATTTGCACATGACAGTACCTTGCATGCAACACTTTAACCAAATTTTCTAAGTCAAACAAGGGCCATAATTTGAATTTAATTCATACAAGAGCTAAATCTAACATGACTCTCTTGACACCCCTGAAGACTTTAATAAAGTTTCAAATCAATCCCATTCGTGGTTACTGAGATATGTCAACAAAAGTACCTTGCATGCAGAATTTTACCAAAGCTGCAATGCCACTCAAGCGTGACTGTAAATGCACTTCTTATTCTTCGAATAGTCAAGCTAAAAATGAAGAGTATATTAACTTTGTCTTAATAAGGAAAATGTCTGAATAGTCCATCAGTTGCTGACAGGCTATTGCCTTCTAATAAATAAACACAAAACCGTTGACGTTTTAAGTTATATATACCATTATCATCTCTTGTGGCAAGCATCTCTGCCTCTTTCTCAAGACGAATTCTCACTTCATCCACTTCCATCACACATTCCATTGCAGTTTTATCACTCGGGGGCATTTCTCGTCTCAACAAGAATGTATCTATGTGGTCTGGTATGGGCAGTTCTTTCTGTGCTATAGCTGCTAACATTGAAGACTTGCCTGTAACATGAAAATGAAACTGATCATTGATCAAGAATGTTTCGACCATTTTACATTTTCTAATAGTCAGTAGTCAGACTGGGAAACAAAGGCATTAATTTGCCCATAAACCTTCATCTACATGTTAATATGCATTACATAAGAGAAGACCAAGCTTTTGGACTGACACCAAATCAAAGTAATAGCACCCATCTACAGATGAACTGTTAAGAAATCCAGAGGTACATGTAGTCTCGCGTGTATCGGTGCTATAAACTGGGCATGTAAAAGAACCAAAGAGTCTTTTCATACAAGAGCTAAGGTCTGGTACGGGGATTCTGTTGTTTCTGCATCTGTCTCTTCAAACTGCCTCTGACAGTTGTTTTTGGCCATTTCACCCAGTGAGATATCCCAGGGTCGGCCACAACTACATGTATAAACAAACTAAATGAAGATGAAGCAGCTGTCAGTCATGGAAGCCTCAACAAAAATACACTTTGTGTATAGTATACATTTGAAGACAAATGAATACACAAATAAAATCTAAAATACTGTCCTAAAACCATTACATTTTTAGGTGTGCTATTGGCCAGGTATTTTCAAGTCTGAAATTTCCAATCTCAAAGATTTTATTTCATTATTTACCTATATCTTAACTTACCACATCCATTAAGACCTATCAATCCATATCTCCTCCCACTGTTTAACTCCAGTCTACTATCAACCAACAGCTCAGCACCATGAAACCTTATAGTTATACTACCAAGGTGAACGTCACGACTGTCAGGATGCGAGACAAGCACTCCTGCCACCGACCGATGCTTTGCAGCCAGCTGTAAGTCATCAAGCTGCTCAGTCACTCCATTTACATCTGAAAAATATGCAATGGAAACAACAAAGTATTTCTGCTTCTGGTTGGTTCCTTCCATTTATTATATGAGGGAAGCTTCAACAACATACATGTTCTTTATCATTTATATGATCATCAATGTTTCAGCTAACACATTCATCAGGATAATAAATATAATAACAACAGACGTGCTGTGAAAACTTTTTTTCGCACATAAAGCGGGAAAAAACATCAAGTAACATAATTAACGTGATGAAATAAGGGATTTAATTGTACTTGCTGAGTATGCCGTCGGATAGCATGTATACAAAATATCCTATAAAATACATAAAAAATATTCTTGATCATTTCATGAGAGTTTTATTGAAAAGACTGTGACCTCAGATGGCCCGCTGCAGGTATCCAAGTGGTTGCTGTAGCAACCTGTCAGTTACGCAATTAGACCACATGTCCATTTGCGCAAATTGCAGCATATCATCACTGGCCACATTGAAGATTTCTAAATATAGCTAGATATGCCAACCAGAACTTTTATACTTTGCTGTATGAACCTGTCATAAATTTAAAAGAAAAATTTTAAACTTATCTAAACCATGAACATGTAAGGTATATTTTTGTAATACTTACCACCATTAGTTTCTGTACCATTCACTTCTACCCCATTTGTTTCAGATGCCCCTTCATCATCTACCCCATTTGTTATTTCAGTAGGCTGTTGCTTTTTACCACGCTTGGCTGCTTCTTTTTTCTTCTGTTCTCGCTTTTTCTTGGCATCAGAAGGCATATTGACTGAATATAGTCAACTTTCTGTAAAGATCAATGAAAGGCACCTGTAAAAATTACCAAATGAAACCCAGTCATATCTCAATTTAGTACAGTACAGCTCTTGAGGGATATGCAAAAATCTAATGCCAAGCGTCGAGTGAGTGAAAGAAACATGAATTGCTCTATTCAGAGTCAGACTAGCCACTTCACAGCCATTTGGAGTAAATATACCGATCAAGGGACTTTGTGTTTCTTCACATATTTTGGAGTGACTTTGAGTGAAGTTACAGGTATGTTAATTAAAATGCTGGATTGAAAAAAGGATTGAATCACACATTTCCACGGTACTTTTGTTGTTAAAATGGCTTCTATAGTATCACTGTATTGATTGATGTCCACCCACACTTGATATTAATCACTTGCTGCAAGGTGTAAAAATTATGGCCTGTGATAAAGGGTGACAAAAACGAATTCAATCAATTGTAAAATAATTTGCATAAGTATCGACACATTGTCATTTAAAAAAAAAACCTTTATTTACCTCAACATAAAGTGTTATTTCTCTTCTGGATCACCAATTTCTGTAAATGATTCAAATAAAATACTACCATTTTACTTAATTTAAAAAGCAAACTATAATTAATTAAATTTTAATTCCCAATATTGTATTATTCAAACATTGCCAGGTGACAAATTCTGTGTTAGAAAATCTCAGCATTTCAAAGTGTTTAAATTACTTTTGTCATTTATTGTGAATTTTTCAGTAACTATCAAAGCAGAAATTTTTCAGTTAATATTCTCTTCTTCTTTAATATTTTAATGAAAACCTTTGCAGAACAAAGTCATTTTTACTGCAAACTTATCTTAAACTGTAGGTATCACGAGATCAAAGAACATCGGCAACAGTGTTTCTTTGATCTTAGTGAAGCATGTGGCATTAAAAAGACAGATAATTTTTTATTATAAAAATATTAGTTTGGAATAGATAATGTTAGAAGCAAGTTTTATTTTTTGTTATACAAAATATTTGAACACACTATAAGTGTATGCAGGTTTGCAATTTTTTTTAATTCAACATGTATACAACATCAAAAAAGTTCATGTGCATACCCATCTCTACAGAATATGATTTATTTAACCTCACTCAAAGTCATGCTATTTGATTCTGAGTAACTCTCGCGAAGAGTGGTGTGAAAAACTTCAAACTTCGCATATTTCTCCAGAGCTGTATTGTTACATTGTACTTTATTCACTCTACATTTCATTTCCTGTGTTTATATTATGTACTTGTGTGTCTGCTACAAGGATTTCAAACATTGACTATTAATATTATGCAGACAAAATACTAATTTCCTATGGTTTCACAAATGTGCTATATATGCCTCACAGATGCTTGGGGAATGGACTTCATCATCTGCTCCCATACTGATCTATGATAGAACATTATTTAAATACAAGATTTGAAAAAAACTCAGTTCCTTCTATGAAATCTCAGTTCAAGTGTTGATGTCATTTCTAAAAGTAAAAATAGTACCAATTAAAGTTATATTACCCTTCAAAATGGTCACATGGATTATAAGTAAGAATGATGCTCAAAACACAGTGGATGCTTTAAAACATATAAGAAATAAGTTTTACCAAGTTATTTCTGTTATTGACAAATACAATTTAAGATATACATAACCGAAAGGGTGGATTTTTTTATTTTTGACTATGACAGTAAAAAGAGTATTTCCTCTATATTCATTTGTGAATGAAACTGTTATACATATCGTTATTTTTGGGTTATAACTTTATCAGTGTTTATTATTATAGGAGTATAAATCACTGATTAATGTTTTATTTAAAATTTTGATGGTCACTTTGAAGGTAAGATCACTTTAAGTCAACGATAGGCGCCTGAATTCACTGTCTTGTAAAAAAGGTACCACACAGACCCTTATTCTGAGATACATCCCCACAGAAAACTTTATGGTACTCAGCACTCACTACAAATTTACGACAAAGCGGGTCACCTTTACTGTCAAGGGCACTTATTATTTTTCAAACTCATCACAGAAAATTGATTGGGTGAGCTTTGCTTTCAAATAACTGCCTTCACAATGAACACATTATGACAGAAAATGTCATGTGATGGCACATACAATTATACTAAAATTCAAGTAACTGATTACTGCCTGGAGAAGTAACTGCTGCAGGGAGTTTGATGTCATATTTATACTCAGTTTCTGTGACATTTATTTATATCATGACACTTTATTTTCAAGAAAATCTGTTCCCACTTGTAAGCTTGCATAATGTATGTAATCATTCAATGTTTGGGAGGGTCATGGGATTGAAGCCCACACTGGAAATTTATGGCTTTTTCTCCCAATTTGGTCTTTTGGTCTTTACTGTAGACTCATATGCAAGTTTATATTTATTTCAAATGAAACAAAAAAGATTTCAAGAGCCTATGAATATTATACAGGCTGGTAACATTGCCAAATCGGGTTTAAAAGCCTAATAAAGCTTTTATTGCCCGGTCAGGCTTTTCTTTATCAACAGAAATTGTCTTTTTTGTGAATATTTTTCAAAGTATTTCATAGATAATTTCTGAAATCCTAGAATATGCTTCTTGCAACACTAGATGATGTTAGAAGACAACATCACCCAATTATTATCAGCCATTTTTTGCGCCAGAATTCTAGCATTTATTCTTTCACTTTGCATGTACTTTTAATGTAAAATAAACAAAGCTTCTTGAGCAAAAAAGTGTGAGTTTTATTAGGATAAAAAGTTGGTGTTTGTAACAAGGGAACCCCAGGTGAAGAAATGTAGGATTTTCAAAGCAATTCATTAACTATTTCTTGAAATATTTATATAATTCTTAGTTTCTTTTCATAAATTTAAGCCCAATCAGGCAATTAAAGCTTGAATGGGCTTCTAAGCCCGATCAGGCAATGTTACCAGCCTGTTATAAACTCAGTTCTATGATTACGCTAGGATGTGAGGGAGAAAATATTGATATTGACCTATGAAACGGAGAAAATACTATAAAACCAATCAGCAAGATCAAATAGAAGACCGTTAAGATTTAGTATTTAAATCATTAAATGTTATTATATTTCAAAGTTAAGGTCACTGAAATTTACGTTAAATAATCCATTGAGACCCAGCCTGTTGATACATATGGGAGTGGCTGGTGACAGAAGTCCATATCCAAAGCAGCTGTGATCGGCTTACAAGTCACTTTTGCTGGTTATTTCCTTTGAACCAAATACATTTATCCTAAAACAAACAGTATTCTTCAAACGAACTATCAATACCAACTTGATGGCGACATGTTAGATTTTCTTTTTGTTTGTCGACGTCGTGACGGAAGGCCGGTGGGA
Source organism: Saxidomus purpurata (assembly GCA_022818135.1). NCBI lineage: Eukaryota > Metazoa > Mollusca > Bivalvia > Venerida > Veneridae > Saxidomus > Saxidomus purpurata. Next base: position 43,326,989 of record JAFMSR010000013.1, read on the forward strand.
ATTTTTGATGAATCATGGAAAACTTGTAAAGAAACTTTCATATAAAACTGTATAAAATTTTCATGAATTAAAGTCTAAAGTAAAACTTACAAATTTTATTCACAAATAAACCTGATCTTTGGTTATTTCGGCTTTCTTTTCAACTTCTTGTAGTAAGCGGGAACATGTGTCTTTCTAAAAATAATTTTTTCTTCCGGAAGTTGCGAAAGGAATTCTTTGGACTGGTTCCTAACGCCAGACTATGTTTGGTTTTTGTTACATTAAAACATATTGTTAATCGAAGGACAACATACCGGATTTTATAAGATATATAAGCAAAACTCTAAACACAATAAAGATAAGTAAGGATATGATTAGGAAAGCCATACAAACAGTGGATCCAAACAAAGCCAAGGGGCCCGTTAATATACACACGCAAAAATCCTAAAAGAATGTGCTGAGCATTTAATACCACTATCAATATAAGAAATAGTGTATACCACATCTTTAAAGGAAGGAAAGCTACCAGAGGAATGGAAAGTAGCAAACCTGAGTGCAATACACAAGGCTGGCAACTGCCATAAAGTTGAAAATTATCACATTTATTTGTTGAGGCTGCTAGAAAAGATAATCAAACATTAGATTGTGCATTATTTAGAAGAATAAAATATACTATCGGTACATCAACATGGTTTTTCTACAGTGTTACTTCTGCATCACACAACTCCTAGAAATCATTGAGGACTGGTCGGATATAACCCAAAATGGACAAGACATAGATGCCATATACCTAGATTTTCGTGCTGCCTTCGATAAAGTCCCACACAAAAGATTGTTTTAAAAAAATTGGGTTATGGTATCAGAGGGAACGTATACAATTGGTTAAAGCACTTCCTAGAAAACCGTCTGCAGCGAGTAGTCATAAATGGTCACCAAAGTGAATGGAAGTTGGTTAACAGTCGTGTGTCCCGAGGTACTGTGTTAGGGCCAGTCCTTTTCCCAATTTTCATAAATGACTTATCAGAAATCATGTCATGAAAATCAAAACTATTCGCAGACGATACAAAAATCTATTATAATATAGCAGACTGTGATAGTGAGAATCTGTAACAAGAAAACATTACAAATGCATGTGATTGGGCAGAGCACTGACAACTAACATTCAACACAAAAAAATGTAAGCACATACACATAGGCAAAAACAAAACGTAGTCTGACAGTTATCACATGAAAGAAAACACAGATAATATTCATGAAATACAACAGGTGACACCAAGAGGGATTTGGGCATTATTTTTGACTGTAATTATATGTAAATCAGTGAACACATTCAGTCCAAAATTAAAAAACCCAACAGAAACCTCGGGTTAATATGTAAAACTTTCACATACATGGATAAGGACATGTTCCTTCAATTATACACTTAACGAAACTTCTTACGCCCCCATAGTTCAATATTTATTATTTTTTGTTTTATCCATTGTATATCAACAAAAATTTCTACAGATGCATTTGAAGTAATGGCTAATAATGTTATGTAATAATTTCATCCATGTTTAACTCTGTTCACCGACTTTCCGGATGGATGAACGATATGTCCTAAGTTGCACGTGTGTGCACGTGTTCAACTCAACATAACACTAGTGTCCATAAATTGACAACCAGACGATATCTTTAATTGATAAAGCTGCAGCTAAATTGTGGAATGAACTCCCTCAACTCTTCCGGGAAGAGACAAATTACAATCAGTTCCACAGTCTTGTTGCCGCATGGAATGGGAGGAGTTGCCACTGTTCAGCCTGCCATGATTTTGGTTAGATTTTTGTTTGCATGTTCATTTCTTTGTTTTATGATTTATGTTTGCTCCCATTGCTTTATGATTTATGCCGACTTGCCTACTTCATGAATTATGTTTGCTTCATGTGTTTTATGATTTATGCTTTTGTACTGTTTACCATGACTATGCTGTATGATGTGTGAGGAAGTTGCTGATCAGGTCTCCTCAAATCTGGTTTGGGGGGATAGATCAAGATCAGCAGCTTTCCCACAATTTATAAAAAAGTTAAGATCTTTTTATTAAAAAGGGAGACAAGCTAAACATCAGTTTACCTAAATACTAGCAATGAGTTGCTCCCCTTGACATTTTAATACCTTAAGCTAGTCTACATATATGATACAAGTTTAAAATCTTAATTAGTTATTTATTTTTTATTTATTTATTTAAATAGATCTCATGTTATAAAAGGTATACTTAGTTTTAATAGACATTACAGTATTTAAAGTGTCATAGTAGTGCTTTATATGTGCTTCATATTTATCATTAAATTACAGTAGACTCCCTAAATTCCGAACCCCTAAAAAAACGGATACCTAAAAAATCCGGCCGTTTTTTCTCCGCCTTTTTTTCTCTATTGACACTAATGTTAATATTCCATATATGGGCTGTGACATGCATTTTAATGTTTTAAGATTTTTTTAAAAATAAAGTCGATAGTGAAGTTATTCATGTTTGCAATGTCAGGTACTTTTTTCTTATGTTAATATTATACTTGATGTAACTGTCGGTTAATAGCTATACATAGCTATGTTATCATGTTTTACCATGCCGACTTGAAATAAAAATTTATATCTTGTATCTAGAAATACATAAAATGGCCCGAATGTCAAATCAAGATACGGCGAGGTCAATAGGTATTTTAGAAAGCAGCGCGCGACAACGACAAGTTGTAACATTTACGTTTCGCCTATTTACGCTAGTAGAAAACATAAAGCTTCTATTTTTTTTATTTTTTGAAGTGGATGTTTCCAATTTGCTACCATAGGAGGTTAGTCTTTATCTTATATTTTTAAAGTTTTATATGAATTGACAAATCAATTTTACTTTTGGCGTACTGTCTATTCATCTGTGCGAACACTTTATTTGTAGCATAGATTAAACTTTCTTAGAATTTTGTCCATAATTTAGTAACAAAGTGTTGTAATTATCAAGAGATACTATAAAGTGTTTTATACTATTGTATTGACCAAAAGTTCAATTTCAAATAAGTGCCGTTAAAGTCGTGAGATGCGTTATTCGACCTTATTACAATACCTTGTATCAAAATACGCAGTAGATGTTAGTATCATTAGAGAATAACGCGGTCTCACACGCTAATAGAAGAGCCCTGTTCAGATTACTTAACCGGAATACTTCTCGAAAGTTATTGTTGAATATGTAATTTGTTAAATCTTAATATTGTTTTTATGAACTTGTTATCCTAAAAGTATACATAAGATGGGTAAAATCGATTATTTCTGTAATATCTTAGCCGACAGATAAATACATTTTTTGTGAATTTCAATTTGTATGGTCATGTCATAGAATCGATAGTAAAGCAAAGAGTTGGTGTCGAAAATGTTTAAAAGTTTGCAGCCGTTTTGGAGATATAATGCTTGTGATATGTTTAAAATTTCAGATCGACTTGTTTCCGATTAGTTGACTTATTGCACAATATATACTAAGGGGCGTTAAAAGTTTCGATTAGTGTTCAAGGCCCTAATGAGATTCCACTTAGAGTATGGCTCTGTAATCTGGTCACCAATATTGAGAAAAGATATTAAGGCTGTTGAAAATGTTCAGCGCAGAGCAACCAGAATTGTAGGTAACCTCAGACATTACTCAGGCTAAAAACTCTAGGATTACCTTCCCTTGAGTATTTTAGAGAAAGAGCAGACATGGTGCAGGTATACAAAATCATTAATAATTTAGACAAAATTTATAAAAACAAGTTATTCAAAATTTTCAAACTCCATCACGAGAGAATTCACTCAAATTGTATAAAAATAGCACAAGAACAACACTGAAGCAGGGCACCTTATGTCATAGGGTGGTGGATCCTTGGAACAAGCTCCCATAATGTATAGTCAAGGCACCCAGCCTAAATGCATTTAATGCAATACTTAATAAAAATTGGGTATGTTAAAAACACTATTTCTGAAGTTTGTAAAGCCCTTTCCTTTTTATTGAACAACATTTATATAAGGTTTGGGAATGCAGTTTTCAGACAAGTAATCGGTATTCCCATGGGAACAAATTGTGCACCCCTTGTCGCAGATTTGTTTTTATATTGTTATGAAAGAGACTTTATGTTGAGTCTTTCTCCAGATACGCAGGCAGACATTATCACTGCTTTTAATAATACATCACGCTATCTGGATGATATTCTTAATATGGATAACCCGTTTTTTGGTCAATTGGTGGACACTATTTATCCCCGGGAACTCCAGTTAATTAAAACTAACAATTTGGATACTGGTGCTTCATTTTTAGATTTACATCTCTCTATTTATAACAATATTATACATACCAAAATTTATGACAAGAGGGATGATTTTAATTTTAGTATTGTAAATTTCCCCCATTTGGATGGGGATGTACCTCATGCTACATCTTATGGGGTATACATTTCTCAGTTAATTCGGTTTGCCAGAGCGTGTAGTCATGTTGAGGACTTCAATGAACGTAATCAATATATTACAAATAAACTTCTTCAACAGGGCTACCGTTATTACAAATTGCGTAAATATTTTGCTAAATTTTACTATCGTAATTCTGATTTGGTTTTGAAATTCAATAGTAATCTAAAGACTCTTCTGCGAGAAGGTATTTCAAAACCCGATTTTTATGGGGATGTGGTTTACAAACTTCGTAAGATTTTGGGTCATGGCAATTTTCCAACTGTATTTGCTAAAATTATAAAACGTTTTGTTAAAAGAGGTTACGACCCTACTGTTTTGAGACACACCGCATGTTTGGTGTTCAACCCGTTTACAGTTGGACGCTATGCTTCCCTCTTTGTGTCTGACGGAAGAGGGGGAGGACTCTGTGATGGGCAGTTTTTAAATCCCACTGGGACGAAACTGTTTTGATTTCTGTCCTCTGGCCTGTTTCGTCGGGCCCTTAAGGGTGTTTCTCTTGGTGCTCTGCCTTCTGCAAAGGCATTGAGTACATACGTTTTTTGGTTCTCAAGGTTTGCTTTTTATATATTTATACATGAGCATTTTTGTGTTTTACATACCATGCCTTTGGGGTTCGTTTTGGGGAGGCTGCGTTTTTGGTACGTGGCATTCCCTGTTTGATATTATTTTTGTTTTTTTGTTTCCATTGCGTGTGTTAGAGATTCACCTAGCAGGGATTACTTTTATTTACACTGTCCTGTGACTTTGGAACATGGTGGGGGTAAGAGTGAGGTTGGGTGCGCACCATAAACCGGTTTAAGCTCCCCAGTGGTGTTTTTGCCACTGACCGTTCCAAGGCGGTGCCCCACTGTGTTCCTTTAATTGTTCGTTTTGTCCTCGTGTGTTTGCTTTGTATGCTAGTGTGTGTTGGTAGTGTATGTTTGTGTGTGTACATGATTGTGTGTGTGTGTGTGTGTTTTTGTGTGTGTGTGTGTGTGTGCGTGCGTGCGTGCGTGCGTGCGTGTGTGTGTTGGTGGTGTGCACTTCTGGGTGCTGTGGGGCTCGTTTTGGGGAGGCTGCGTTTTTGGTACGTGGCATTCCCTGTTTGATATTATTTTTTTTTTAATAAAAAGTTAAAAACACTGTTCACAAGACACTATATATACACCTCCATTTTAGTTCACTGTCTACATTTAACACTGATAGCAGTTTGCATGGAACTTTTTGGTGACACCCCCCCCCCCCCACATTTTATTCAATCTGGCTTTAAAATAATTTAGGGTAGGTGCTGTGACCGTTGTATTGGGCAGTTTATTATAGGCATTCTAACCTAATGAAACGAGCGGGATGACACCTAGAATGAGTGTTCGAGAGCGGTTCAATAAGCTACGGAGCTTTCTTCGAAATCGAGCTAAAATAAATTCGTATAGACTAAATCTAGGATTTTGAACCTACCATTAGGGGTTCTTATTTAGACTTCGAAACATTCTAGTTTGGGCTCCATATGATATTACTGTTCCATATTCTAGTCTTACCATTGCTTTATATATATGGAGAAACATTTCTTTATCAATGTAACAGAACGTTTTACAAATGAGCCCTAAATTTCTGTTGGCTTTTTTAAAATGTCCCTTAAGTCTGGGTCCAGCTTAAATGTGTTCTCTAAGCTCCATCTTATCGTCAAAAACTATGACTGTATCTTTTTCTGATTTGACTTTTACGATTTCAGTTAGATTATGCATTTGTCTTTCATATAGTACTTATAAGCATCTTTTCTTTTACCTATATGCAGATGCTTACATTTTTGTATAAAAGGTCATTTGTCATTTACTAGCCTACTCACAAGCCTCCATTATTGTGTCCTAGAGATTAATCGCACTATGTTTTCCTGAAATTATCAAGAAAAGGACAGGACGCAGAACGCTCCCCTGAGGTACCCCACTTATAACGGTTTCCCATTCACTATATTGGTCATTTAAGGATACCATTTGTTTATTATTTGTTAAAAAGTAGTTTAACCATATGAATACCTGACCTCTTATTCCATAGCCCTATTTTGATTGCTGCCCTTCTAGATACTTTACAATTTCATACCTTATCATAATTTCTAGAATTTTACAACAAACAGATGTTACATCTATGGACATAATGGTTCTCTACCATCCTGCTATTACCCGACGTGAATATTGCACTTACATTGGCCATTTCCTATAGGTAATTTAGCTTCGGTGATGACCTTATCTTATATTGTTGCAGCATCGGTTGCTTCCTCTGCACATTCTTTAATGATCCTAGGATAGATTTGATATGGCCCTTCTGTCTTGTTAATATTTTAGTTTTGGAATACATTTTTATATTTCTTACTTAAAAATGTTTTTCGCAATGAACTGATACATTTCTTTGGAAACGTTTCGACCCTGGAGAGGTTGCCTACCGTTAGGGTTTTATCGTTGGTACCCGTTTCTCACATGACCAACGCCCCCAGAAAAGGTTAGTTATTTTAGGTTTCGGAGGATAGTGCAAGATACAGAAAGCATCCTAATTCCAGAGACACTCCTGGTTCTTTAACATTCCAGGTGTATAGCACCCATACATGGGACCTCGGTTTAAGTCTCATCCGAGAGACTTTTAATAATTTTTAGTTGGTCAGCCCCGGGAATTGAACCCGTTACCTGGAGATTACAAGTCTCGTGCTCTAAAATACAAATACAAATTTTATTTCTTGTCGGTATAGGCAATATAATTAACATTAGCTATGCATAACTTTTAACCGTCGATATAACAAGTGTAACAAATATAACAATGTACACAATACATTAAAACAGTGATAACATTATATGTATGAGACCCTGTTAGAATAAAAAGCACATTATATTTTATTATAAATGCAGCACAGTTAGATTAAAAGTATGGTACATACACAGTAAAAACTGAGTGAATGGTGCCAATCTTGACCATGGCGTAAAGGTGTACTTATACTTGGTATATTAAAAACTGAAAGGAAAAATAAAAACAAAAGTACACTTGATAAAAGGTAATTAAATCTCCTATTATCCTGAATCAGATTCATAATAACCTGATTAGCACCATTCTCTCCACATAGTAATTACATTTCACAAACAGCAAAGGATATACACAGGTTAGCAACATAACATAAAGCAAGTAGATGAACACATGAAGCAAACGATATTAGTTTTAAGCAGAATGAACATAAAGAAAACTGAATAGCAAATATTAATATAAAACAGGAGAAGAAGCAAAAAAGTCACTGAAACGCAAAATCAGGAAAGTAGTTTGAAAATCAAGGTTAACCAGGGAAAAAGAACTAAAACACAAATCTTTACAGCAGGAGCACCTACAACTTGGTTCGCTCAAGGCATTGACCAGGCTCCTAAACTGGTTTAAATTCATGTCTTCCCTGAAATGTTGAGGGAGTGAGTTCCAGAGCCTTGGCGCAGCTGAGCGGAAAGAATTGAGGCCATATTTTGAAGTTCTTTCCTATGGCATTTCTGCTGTATTACTGTATCTAAAATTATAAAATCCAGAGCTTTTTATTTAACTAAGTCATGCAGGTACCATTGAGATTTCTGATTGATAATATTAGTTTAATTCAGTTTATACTAATTTATTTTAGCTCGATTGTGAAGAAAGCTTGTAGCTTATCGAGTCACTCTTGAGTCCGCTTCCTGGAAAAACCAGTACTGGTGTCATATGAGGAAGTACGGACATGACCCCAGTGGGGCTCGAACCCGCAACCTCCGGGATTGATAATTTTGAAAGTTTCTAGAGCCATAGTTCTTATACGCCTGATTTTCAGTAAAGGTAATTTGGATTTATTCAGTAGAGACGGATAATCTGATAAGTAATCATTATAAATAAAAACGTAGAGCCCTCTTTATATTTTCTCAGTCTTTTTGGTTTTAAACTTCCCCACAGAAATGCCAAGTTAGAGGACAAAAGTTAAAATTAGACATTATAAAAGAGTATTATATGTTAACTTTACCTAATTTACAGAGATTTTTACCAATTCTTTTAATTTAATTGTCTTGAAGCCGTCTTACATATGGCAGATATGTGAGTGTTGAAATCTAGTTTGAAATCTATAGTAACTCCTAATGATTTAACTTCTTCCTCACAGTTGATTTTAGAATTTCCTAGATTAATAGTTAAGTTAGTTTTGCTTGTTTTTGGACCAATAGCAACAGCTTGAGATTTGCCTGCATTTTGTTGTCTGAAAACCAATTTATTAAAGAAAGACTATCGTCCTTTCGTGTTGATTTAACTTCATTTATATCATGGCCTGAATGGGATAATGTGTTGTCATCAGCCTAATTGTAAAGCTTACTCTTGTTAACAAAGTGAAAGATATCATTAGTAAAGATATTAAAGAGAACTGGTCCTAAAATGGTACCTTGTGGGACAACTTTATATATCTGTTTAAAGTCACTAGTAAATTGTCATATCTTAATATATTGTTTTCTTTCGCTTAAATAAATTTTAATAAAACTAAGAACATTTTCGCCTCCATCGTATTTTTTAAGCTTAAGTATAGGAAGATCATGTGGCAAGCAGTCAAAAGCTTTAGACATGTCCATTAAAACTGAAGCAACAAATTTATTTTCATCCAGAGCTTGTTTTAAGTCTTCGATTATTCTTAATAGTGTTGTTTGGCAACCATAGCCTGGCCGGAATGCCGATAAAAATATGTTGAAGTGGTGTGCAAAAATATATTATTTGAGTGTCCATGGCTCGTTTAAAAATGTTAGACATGAAAGGAAGAACACTGACTGGACGATAATTGCCCTTTTCAAGGGTACTATTCTTTTTATGCAATGGAGTGACCTGAGCGCATTTTAGACTGTCTGGAAAAGTAGATGTTTTAAAGGATTTGTTGACAATAAAAGTAACAGGTTTTGCAATGACAGGTTTTGCTTACTTGACTAATTTTGATGAAATTCCATCTTTTTATACTCTACCGACTGAGCTAAACTGACTTCTTCACATAATATTACGGGTATTTATCACTAATCGAGATTATCGCTCACCTAGATAATCCTCGTGCACAAAACGCATGAGCGATTGTGTGATACACAGTGTCAAGACAATAGCTCTCCGCTTTACTACGTACCGCAGAGAACTTAGAATCCTTTTAGTTTCACCGGTCAAGAACAAATTCTAAAAACCTATTTCCGTCTAAAATTTCATTCAATTCCGTCTAAACAAAATGGAGTCAATTTTCAGTTTCACAACACATGAAATATTGGTTTGAATGAATTTAAAGAAGTTAGATCTTGATTATTCCTACGGTACTTTCTGTTAAAATGGCAGGTGTATTTGGAAATCTCTTTGGGGAGGAAGAGTTCGCCAATACAGAAATTTCTACCCATAAAACTGGTATTCCTACACCACCAAGACCCAGAGGGCAGTGTCAGCTCAGCGGTATCGACAACCAAGGAGCGACATGTTATTTAAATTCACTTCTTCAAACTTTGTTATTGACTCCAGAATTTAGAGGTACTGTCCTTCCATTATTTTAATCATTCCTATAAGTGACAAAAATGTTGACAATTGTCAAGTTATGCCATACTTGCCCATTGTGCTCTACTTTTTAAATTGTCTTCCCTGCCAACCTGTAAAAGCAACTAAATGGACATAAGAAAGGATTGTTTTCTGACATTGTTTGGAAAACGTAATTTCGTACAACAACAATTCCCGTAATTGACGGTTACAAAAATTCAGTATTCTTCTAAATTTATGCCATGCTGCGCTTTATCACTTGTCTGTGCAAATTACTTTTTAAACTGGTGCCACAATCCCAACCATGTACTGTTCCTATAATATATCTGCTCTTACCTAACAGTCTTAGTCTTAATTTCTGAGCATTTTGAGTATAAAAAATACATCTGACATCTTTGCCAGCTTAGGGCTATGGAGGTCATTTCTAGACCAACTGTCCTCACAGTTATCAGGTTCCGTATCTCTAAATACTTTAAGATTATCTATTGCTTGGCAAATATGAACACAAACCTAAGTTGCTTTAAATATGTATGGTAATATTTTGCAGATAATGTTTCACCAGTAATAGGAATAATATTTGATCTGTCGACAAATAAGAACGAAATATAGCCCCAGTTTGGAAATACTTAATGGGATAATATCGTTGTTATCTTGGTTTTTACTTTAGCGTTCATTGGTATATTGACCAGTTTTACTGCTCACTATTTTGCGCACAAACATATACCATTAAGTCCTTATGTTGTTGACATATGTTGTTTTTGTTTGAGTTGTCTGACTACATCTGAGCCACACCTCAAATCGTGACTTCAAAAAAAAAAGACTTTGTTTCTCCTTGTTAGCCCAAAGTAGCAGGCCTAAATCTTAATAATCATAATTCGTTCAGTTTAGGTTCACTCAGTCATTTTGTACTCCTGTATTCTTCATCGTGGAGAACAACCTTCTTTTTCCCTCTTGTCATGTAAATGCAGCTGAAAAATAACTATGACCTGCAAGAGTATATTTTGTTGACAGTGATAGTTGAATTAGTACATCTAAACTGGCGCCTGTAAATTTCCAACATGTTCAAGTGTTATTCATAAATACTGGTAAAATTTTTTGAATTTGCAACACTTTATCAGCTGTATTAAAGCAATATACTTTTCTTTAGTATACTATCGTCTCTGGCCTTTCCTCATCCGTTTTCGACACTGAACTTAAAATATTTATATTTGGGTAAAGGTGGTACTGTATTCATCCTTAATATAAAGTTTCATCATAATTCTTCTTAAAAAATCTAAATTGAAACAAAACTATGTATAAAGTAAAAAGGATGCTTTACTAAATCTAGTCATAATTGAATTCTTAATAGTTTATGTTATTTCAAGGTTTCTGTTTCATTTGAAAAAAATGCTTGAAACTTGCTACGTTTGTTTCTCCCACAATATAGTTTTACCTTTTACCTGAAAGCTTGATCCTTTTTGAACATTTTGATATGAAAAATTGCTAGTATGACACTTTTGTCAAATGTTACCACAATAGGAGGTCATTTCTAGGCCAAACTGTCCTCAACTTATATTATAAAGTCTAAAAAATTTAGGATGCTATCCATCTGATTTGAAAAATGTAAACAACCTCAAGAGATAGAAATTTTGTTTTATTTCAGATACTTTTGAAATAGACTTAAATTATTTGAAATACGCAAATAATAAATTTAGATATACTTAATTACTTAGTCATAGACAACGTAATTGGTAAAGTTATAAAAGTGGTATATTGAACTTATGTTGCTACTATTATTCATATATAATATACCACTAATTTTTTCAATGTTTAGTGGAGTCTTAATCATTGTACCTCAATTGCTTCATAAAGTTACAGACTTTCTTTCTCCTTTTTTGTAAACTAGCCTTATCTTGTATGTGAAATGTTAACAGGGTTAGGTTACCAGTCATTTTGTACCCCTTTAGGCTCAGGTGTAGAGTCAACCCTCTTTGTGTCCTTTCATCAAAGGCAGTGAATAACTAGAGTGGACCTGCAACATATGTTCTTCTTAGACAGTTAATTACATCTAAACACTGTTTCAACATGTGACCAACTGTATTTACACTTTTTTTGAATTAACATTTATCAGTTTAACAAAACTTTTAGTAAATTATACTTTTGCCTTGGTTTCAATAACACTGATTAAAATAGGTTTATATTTGGGAAAGCTGGTATGTATTCATCTTTAATTATATAATACTGAAAATTAGCAAGAAAAAGTAGAGAGTCTTACCATTAGCAGAAAATGAATTTGTAATATTAGTGTTACAAGGTTTCTGTTTCATTTGAAAATAAACTTCAACTATTTTGAATTATAGTTGAAAGAACTTTACTTCCAATGATGTGCAACATATACCTCTGACTGTATACAGTATACAATAAAGCGGAAGTTGGACAAAAAGACCACCCAGGTCAATCCAAGGAAATACACAAACATTAACTCGTTCTTCTGAAGCAGTATTTCAAACAGGAAAATACAGTTTGAAGCTGGCTTCTAAAACTTTACAATAGCCGTGGAGCATTTCCCTGTTTGAAATACTGCTGCAGAAAAACAAATGAATTTGATTTGGTCTTAGTACATTGTAGTATGGACCTTTAACTTTAAGGTACTATGGTCTAGCAGTTACTAATATATGATTTGATTTAAACAGTAGATATTATAATTTGAAATTGAATTAATTTCAGATGGACTGTTTTGTCTGGGTGAAACTGAGCTTGGAAAACTAAGTGATGCTGACAAACCTGATGCAAAGGTATAGAGTGGTCCTAGGTTCCTCTCATAATTGTCTAATTATTCTTACAAAATATGTACAGTACACCTAAAGGGGCACATCCTACATCTCGAAACATAGGTTATGTGTTCAATGAACCTAAAATGATAAATAAATACAATTTCAAAGAAGAACCTATGGCTAAAAATGCCTCATTTTACCACAATTAGTCAATATAGAAGCTTTCTGTAATAAATCGCATCCACCCATTAATTGTACAACAACAACTACATATATTATTGAATGGTTTACGGTACTGCAGTATATTTTAAACCGCTGATTTTATCAATAATGACTGGGAATGAATAGCTGAAACTTTTAGGTTAAGTTATAATACTTCCAAAAATTCTATTATTTGTGACATCAGTTATAGGGTAGTAGCAATTTCTTCAGTTAAACTTAAACACAGTTAAACTGTGAGCATTGTGAGTGCAGATATTACATTCAATGTTCTAAATAACTATCTTAATGTTTAGTGAGTAGTAGATGAACAGTTTTATTTTATGGTTTAAAATAGAATGTCATTGTATTTCTGTAAACCTTTCTGATGGAAACAGAGAATAGGGGGCATAGAGAATTGTTCATTAATCATTTTCAAAATTCATGTTCACATGTTCGGGTTTAGTATTGACAGGTAGATCCAACACTACCAGGTAGATTAAATGTTTGGCATTACCCAAACTTTAGTAGTTTATGATATTGCTGAAACTTTGTCCTTTTTCCTACCTTATTGAATGGCTTTGTTATTGACGGTAAAGTGTACATGTACTTGTAGGAGACAGTAAAAACCTGTTGTATATAAAAGTGTTATACTTACAGGTACGTGTAATACCCATTCAGCTACAGCGTCTGTTTGCTCGGCTCTTACTGAAGAATTGTCAGAGTGTGTCGACGAAAGATCTTACAAACAGTTTTGGATGGACAAATGATGAGGTTAGTTAATAACTTATCTTTGTTTTAGCCAAATGTATTATACCAAAGTTTCGGTCTGTCTGCATATTGTCATATTCAGTAGACATTAGGGTGTTGGGGAAAGTGTGCAACTTAGGATTCTGAAGTTTGCTTTGAGTTTATCTGTCATTGCACGATGGGGTCAAAAGATCAAAGAAAGATGGCAGGGATAACTTCACAATGTCTGTCATGTGAGTAGGCTGCCTATGTCTGCCTCTTTCTGTAATGTTATTATGTCAATAGATTTGTTGATTACCTGGCAGGGACATTAATCTGGTGTATTGTTTTAAGTTAAAAACATTGTATTATGAAAAGTTATCAACTTTATTTGAATTAGAAGTGTACAATTAATGTCATCTGTTTAGTCTAGACAGTCATAATTTTGTTATTTCAGAAGTGCACTGTTTATGTATGTAACTCAAGTTTGTTGATAACTTAATTTTAAATCAAAGTTTGCTGTTTTCCATATCATAGTCAAAAGACATACATTTTGTATATTATTAAGACAAACAAGAACACTTGGTAAATGTACTATAAAATAGAACACTGATCTGATTGAAACTTTTATTTCAGCAATTTCAGCAGCATGATGTACAGGAACTTAACCGGATATTGTTTAGTGCAGTAGAAAGTTCTCTAGTTGGAACAGGAGGTCATGATCTTATAAAACAACTGTACCATGGCAACATTGTAAACCAGGTAGTATTAACGTGATCTTATAAAACAACTGTACCATGGCAAGATTGTGAACCAGGTAGTATTAACGTGATCTTATAAAACAACTGTACCATGGCAAGATTGTAAACCAGGTAGTATTAACGTGATCTTATAAAACAACTGTACCATGGCAAGATTGTAAACCAGGTAGTATTAACGTGATCTTATAAAACAACTGTACCATGGCAAGATTGTAAACCAGGTAGTATTAACGTGATCTTATAAAAACAACTGTATCATGGCAAGATTGTAAACCAGGTAGTATTAACGTGATCTTATTAAACAACTGTACCATGGCAAGATTGTAAACCAGGTAGTATTAACGTGATCTTATAAATAAAACAACTGTACCATGGCAAGATTGTAAACCAGGTAGTATTAACGTGATCTTATAAAACAACTGTACCATGGCAAGATTGTAAACCAGGTAGTATTAACGTGATCTTATAAAACAACTGTATCATGGCAAGATTGTAAACCAGGTAGTATTAACGTGATCTTATAAAAACAACTGTATCATGGCAAGATTGTAAACCAGGTAGTATTAACGTGATCTTATTAAACAACTGTACCATGGCAAGATTGTAAACCAGGTAGTATTAACGTGATCTTATAAATAAAACAACTGTACCATGGCAAGATTGTAAACCAGGTAGTATTAACGTGATCTTATAAAACAACTGTACCATGGCAAGATTGTAAACCAGGTAGTATTAACGTGATCTTATAAAACAACTGTACCATGGCAAGATTGTAAACCAGGTAGTATTAACGTGATCTTATAAAACAACTGTACCATGGCAAGATTGTAAACCAGGTAGTATTAACGTGATCTTATAAAACAACTGTATCATGGCAAGATTGTAAACCAGGTAGTATTAACGTGATCTTATAAAACAACTGTACCATGGCAAGATTGTAAACCAGGTAGTATCTTATGATAAACCATGCTGTTTATTTACCAGCCTTTGGGCTTTACAAACAGTTGAATTCACAGAATGGGAGTTTTCTCAACGACTGCAATGTAATGATGCAGGTTTTTGCAGTCAGCCTTGTCTAGTTGTCATGGTCTTGTAGTTGTGTAAGAAGTGATCATCACCAGGACAACAGTAGATATTAGTGTCACTATCTGTGACTGTATGCAAAGAACTGGTTGTCATCTTAGTAATGCACACATTGTGTGGGATAACATGTATAACCAGAGTCTTCATCTGTCTGCACCATGGTTGTCCTAACAGTCGCTTGCTAAGTATCAAAATTGAGGTTATTGTCTCTATGGAGAAAAGTGAATGTACAGTGTACAAGGGTGGGTCTTGATGAAAAAGATAGAAAACCATTTATATCCTGAAAGTATTTTCTTTATGTGAAGCTTCTTTAAATTTAACTGTAAAGACATTTCATGTTCCTGTTTCAGACAACGACTGTGAAGGTTGAAAACTATGCACCTCTTAATTATGTTATGTTATGAAAAGTGTTTTTAATTGGCAACCAAACTGTTCTTTTTTTCTGACTGAAAAATTCAAGTTTTACATTGATGTTTATAGTTTGTTTCAGATCAAATGTACCCAGTGTGCTAAAGTTAGCGAGAGAGAGGTAAGCAAATTACAATATTTGAGAACCATAGCATTGAAAAAATTCTTAGAGTTACACCTGTCATCAACTTAATTACCAAAAGCTTCACACCTCTTTCTCAATAATTCCACATTGAAAGTAGTTCAGTAAGGAAGTTAGCAATGTGACACCACAGTTAGACTTCAGTTGCATATAGCAATCTTGAAAATCTGTACTGTATGAACCATGGTTTACCTAACAACATTTATGCTCTTTTACTGTTTTCTAAAAAAACAACAACAGGCCAATATACACAAAAAACTCATTTGGACAAAGCAAATGCAAGCAACATCATGTTTTATAGCTTTATTTTATAAACGTAACATTTATTCACAGTTCCAACTGTTCTGCATGGCTCTCTAGTGCTTCATCCAGAAGTAATTTATAGAAAACTGTGAAGACTGTTTTTGTAGGTAACAGTTTCTAGTAAACGAAGTTTGAGGGGGTATATAGGAGTCACCCGGTAGTTGGTCGGTCGGTCAGGTGGTCTGTTGCATTTTCCTTGTCTGTAGCATAACTTGAAAACTACTTGTTGGAATCGAAACTTCATACAAGGTCAGCACAAGGGTAAAACTGTTGGAATGCAATACAACTTCATACAATGGTCTAGCACAATAAGAGGAAGTGCATTGTACAAGAACCAGAACAGTATCTCAATTTTTTTATTTTTGCAAGGTATTCTGTTACTATGAACTTCCTCAGTTTATAAAGCAGTCTTTTGGGGGTATTAATCACATTTAGTGATAGCTCTAGTTTTACTATTGCTATGTTTTGTGTAATATAATGCATTCAGTACAGAAACATTTTCTTTGTCAAACTCATCTTGTGTACCGCTCAAATAAAAATGCAATGTATTGTTTGACAGGAGGATTTTCTAGACATCCCTGTGACAGTTGCAGGCAGTAGTAGCCTGGAGGAAAGTTTACATGCAGGATATCGTGAAGTTGAGATGTTAGATGGTAGAAACCAGTACAAGTGTGGAGGCTGCAAGAAACTTGTCGATGCAGAGAAGGTGAACAGAATATATATGAAACAGAGTTGTATTTATAAGAACATGGTAACAGTAAAGCGAGTGACTGTAATTCAACTGTAGTTGTGTCGAGTAAATTTGAAAGCACATATTCTGAGTTTTTAATTTTGCCTTTCGGTCAAGAAAAACTATAGTGTACAGAATTTCTATGAAGTAGTAACAAAATACAGATTTGTGATGCAGTTTCATCCTTTGTTCATTTACACTTTACAGGGTGCCAAGTTACGAAGTTTACCATCAATTCTCACCATATCGCTGCTACGATTCAGCTTTGATTTCCAGAAGTTAGAGAGATACAAAGAGACTGGAAAATTTTCCTTCCCCCACATAATCAACATGAGACCTTACTGTGATAATGTAAGAACTGCACTATTTCCAAGCTGCTAAATCAAAACATACCTAGTTTATGTTTTAACGCCTAGCTTTTCATGTATAACATTCATATGTCTGCATGTTATCAAATTGTTTTGTAAATGATATTTCAGAAATAAATTGACCCTTACATTCTGATCCAATATATATTACTCAAATGCTTAGAATAGATTACTAAAATATGGTTGTACGCAAAGTTTCAGAATAAGACTGTGTGTAAATGTCCATTTTAATAATTTGAGATGCAGGTTATAACTGCACTGTATGTTTGTAGTCACTGATGTTATTGGAACACTGGCCCTGCATTTATAAAACTTTTTGTTTTTAAATGAGTTCATGCTTGGTAGAAAAGGAAATTTTTAGTTTAATCTTTAGTTTCATGCTGAGTGGGCACCAAAATGAATTCTATGAGAACACTGAAAATAACATTTTTATGAATTCTTTATACAAAAGTTTTTCTTGTTTTTGTCAATACTTTGTTGAGTTTGTTTCAATAAAATAAAAATCGCGGATATGTCATAAAAAAAACATGACGTCTTGAGAGGTATGGTTTCCTGTTTTCATTCGCTTGGTATATATTTTGCACAGTTAAACCTTGAAAATTTTGAAATGTTTCATTGCACAGTGAGTTTATCGGGATATGATTCACTGTTATTTCGAAAACAAAAAACATTAAAAAATTTTGTAACATTGAAAGTTCTTTAAAAAGGTGTCAACAAGTTTTCAAAATATTAATGACGAAGTTTGACTCTTTCCATTATAAATGCACAGGCTTTACATTGAATTCTTTCCATATCAAACTTGTGAAAAAAAGTTTTCTAAGCATGGGGCAAGGTGTTGTTGTGATACAGTGTTGCCATGGTTAGCATGGCTAAATTTCTTAATATATTATTTCCATTTAACGTTGTAATATTGATGCAAGTTTGAGTTACAATACATACTAGAAAGTCTAACATGAACTAGGTACATATTCATGTTTACAGATAGCGGATGGAGAGGACCTGGAGTATGAGTTATTCTCTGTTGTTATACATGTAGGCGGAGCATACGGGGGTCACTATCACGCCTATATCAGGGATATTGACAGCCTTGGCAACTGGGTCACACCTGTAAGTTATTCTTTTTGACTTATTAATTTATCTTTTACAATTTACAAGGACAAATTTGCATAAATTATATGCAATCAAACTATCTAGGCTTGAGAGTGCTGTAGCAAAGTAACTACCTGATGCAACATGGAGGATGCCAGTTAAGAGTTTTTCCCTTTAACTTTGATTTTAAGACATTAGACGTCAGATGTTATATAAATCATTTTAAATTACTTCAATGTAGATCTAGAGAAATCACTTGATACCTTTATATTGCAAGAGGTAATCTCATGAAGTACACATGTGGATAAAGGGCCGTTCTTTTGAGGTTTTTTCATCCCAAATGTTACTACCTTTCTTATTCAGACTTAATTACCATTGCCTTTAATTGAATAAATATCTTATTATGTCTTGATACTCTGCATATTTATTAAGAGTAACTGTTATGACAGGCAGTTTTACATGTCTGTCATTTGCATTGAGAGTAACAGTTACATGTAAACAACAACATCACAAATGGTATTTGGTCATGGTGACTTCTTTTCACCACAGGTATATCAAAGTACACTTTGGTTTTTACTGGCAACAGTTAAAATAATTTGCTAACTAAGGTGATAGTAGGATCTGTATACTATCAGCTGGATGGTTCAGACATCAAACTGTTTTACTTTCCCTCAAGAACAATTTAGTGTGACATTTCATGTCAAGATTTGGTATGACAGCAGTATTTGAAAATCTGATGTACTGACAGTGCATTTATATGCTGGCTGATTTCATTCCGATAATAACTTGGTTTTATTTCAGGATGAAGAAGAAATTGTGATACCCACTGACCCATTTACAGGCAATGTGGATGTTATTGAATGTGATTCCCCAATAGAACTAGTGCAAGCTTTAGTCGGTAAGGAGAAGAACAAGGGGATGTCTGTAGACAAGTTAGGACAGGAAATAGTCAAACAGACCGGCTTGTCCTGGAATAAAAGGTTCAAAAGCAAATATGGTACTATGGCTAAAGTAAGTTTTACTGAGATACAGGTCAGTAACAAATATGGTAGCAATGCAAGTTGGTGTTTAGCAAGGGTCACGATTGGCTTGAACCCTGGTTATTAAATAAATACATAAAGCTGATGTTTTAATATTTTAGTATTAAAGTTCAGGTACGTTGCCGTTACTAGCATTTACACTGTTTGCATATTCAGTTGCAAACAATCACTTAAATGAATTATTTTCTTTTGTATTTGCCTGATTGCCAAATTGTTAACTTGAAATTACACTCTTAAGGGTTCAGTAGGAACTTTTCATTAGCAATGAAGCCTTTGAAGTTATGTATTTGATTGTTTCTTATCCTCACCTATATTTCATACCAAGTTTGTTATGGTTGATATGTAATCTGTGTATCCTGTATGTATATAGTCTGAGCCATTATAACCAAACCTTTACAAACTAACTAAACATAAAACTGATTGGACTTGAAATGTTAGTATGTACATGTACCATTGATGCTTCCATATTGTTTTCAGTTCCTAACAAAATACAATGACAAGTTCATATTTGACCCAGTACACAAACATGTATCTCTTCAAACATATGGACAAACAACACATGATAAAGACAAGAGCCCATCAAAACCTGTGCCAGTTACTTCTAACTGTGAATGTACTTGTGATAAATATAAAAATCTCGGTAATGTTAACTCACTTGGGGAAAACAAGCAATCAGCAGCTGAGAAACAGCATGCACAGTCATGTGACAAGTGTGCTAGGAATTCTGGGAATCCTGTAAATGCTCAAGGTGATTCAAGGAATACATCAAGAGGAAGCAGGTAATGTAGAATAATCAAGTTGCTTCTTACTCCCATTAAACTTCAAGTTAGATAACGCTAAGATTACATGTATGTCTTAGTATCTTACTAGTATTTCATTGCGTATAAATTCTCTAAACATAATGTTATTAATTCAAAGAGAGCTAATTCCAAAAAAACTAAGTAAGATACAAAAAATATACCCCTTTTCACTTAGAAGAAACCCTTTAATTTTAAGTGGAAAAGGGAACAGCTACCTTGCATTTTAGAAATAGATTAAACAAGTTGGAATTAATGAAATCTATTCTACTCAAGAACAAGGTCTTTCAAATAGTATTAGTAGTTATTATTGCAGTCAGATACAGTGTATTTTGTTATATTATTTGAAAGTCCTGTTCGAAATGCATAATAATGGTATCCGTGGCCAAACCCTTCAATGGATTAAGAGCTTCCTGGATAACCGCTCACGATCTGTCATCCTAGATGGATCCTAGATGGCACAACTTGTGAGCCCATATCCGTCCCCTCTGGAGTTCCGTAGGGGTCAGTGCTCAGACCCCTGCTCTTCCTTGTATACATTAATGACCTCCCACAAAATATCAAGTCCAAAGTCCGCCTATTTGCAGATGACATTGCAATTTATATGTCACTAACTTCCGTCAAACAATCTAAAACCCTTCAAAATGATCTTACGAACTCTGGTCACCATACACCCAAATCCAGATAGACCAAATAGAAGTGGTCCAAAGGAGGGCAGCACGCTGGGCTATGTCTGACTTTGGCCGCAGTTCAAGTGTCACAGACATGTCACACAGTCTAAAATGGTGCAGGTTAGATCTCCGGCGCACTGACCCTCAACTGTCACACATGTATAAAATTTCTAACGACCTGGTTGCAATCCCCATCCAAGGAAATCTCATCCCTCTAACTACGAAATCCCGCCATTATCATCCCTTGTCTTACAGGTGAATCACCGCAACCACTGACTACTATAAGTACTCCTTCCCTAGGACCATAGTCCTATGGAATAGTCTCCCACCTGATATTCCCTCCCTTCCTACCCTTGATCAGTTTAATGCTGCTGTAAGCCCTGTTTTTATCTTTTAATCATTAACATAATTATTCCCCCTTTTCTCCTATTTTGACCTGTTTCTTTTTAATTCTTTTTAGCTCACCTGAGCTGGCTCAGGGTGAGCTATTAGGATCGATGAATGTCCGTCGCCCGTCGTCCGTCCACATTTAGTTCGTTAACACTCTAGTGGTCACATTTTTCCTCAGTTGCCACGAAACTTGGTCAGGATGTTTGTCCCAGTAATTACTCGGACGAGTTCGAATATGGGTCATCTGGGGTCAAAAACTAGGTCACAGAGCCCAAAAATAGAAAAATCTTGTTAAGGCTCTAGAGGCTACTGTTTCAGTCCAAATATCCTGGCAATTTGTCAGAAAGGTTGTTTCTATGATTTCAGCTCAAGTTTTAATATGGGTCACCTGGGGTCAAAAACTAGGTCACACAGCCCAAATATGGAAAAACTTTGTTACACTCTAGAGGTAACATTTTCAGCCCAAATATCCTGGAAATTTGTCAGAAAGGTTGTTAAGTTGATTTCAGCCCAAGTTCGAATATGGGTCATCTGGGGTCAAAAACTAGGTCACAGCCCAAATATGGAAAAACCTTTGTTAACACTCTAGATGTTACTTTTCAGCCCAGATATCCTTGAAATTTGTCAAAAGAAAGTGCAGATCATGATCAGACAGCAAAATAATGAAAGTGCAGATCATGATCAGACAGCTAAATTATGAAAGTGCAGATCATGATCAGACAGCTAAATAATGCTAGCAAACAGTGCGATCATGATCAGACAGCAAAAAATAAAAGTGACAGTGCAGATCATGACCAGCCAACATACAATGAATAGCTTACAGTGCGATCATGATCAGACGCAAAAATGAATAGCCAACAATGCAGATCATGATCAGACAGCAAAATAATGAGGCCTAGAGCTTAGATATTCAGCATGTGGCAAATTGCTCTCTACCAAGATTGTTCAAATCCTGACCTCAGGGTCAAAATTAACCCTCCCGGGGGATCTTTTGATTTTCAAGGCTTATTAGAGGATATCTGAGCCAAAGGTAAAAATTGTCCTTTCTGCTATTAATAACCTTTTTATTTTTGCCAATGGTAGACGGTGGCAGGCCCGGCCCTTTTTATTTTTATTCCTACTAACAGTCTTTGTGGCTTGACACGCACACAATTGTCTAAGTCCCTGTCAAGGGTTCAACACAGGAAGATAAATAGATATTGTTCACTATTACAGTCAGTTACAGTGTATTTTGTTTGTTGTAGGGTTCCAGAGAAACCAGCACCAGGTAAAGCTTGGTTTCATTTTAATGACTCACGTGTACATCCTATCTATGAAAAAACCATAGAGAAACAGTTCTCAGGCAAGGAAAGTGCGTACATGCTGTCGTACAGGAAAAAATCTCTTGTCAGACCAGAAAAAGGTATCATTGTTTATGCTCTTTTTTTATGCCATATAGTATATAGAACAAACCTTTGAAATTTGCAGCTAGTGAGGATTTTGACATGGCTGTGATCCTAAAAATACAATCAGTTTTTGTCAGTCTTTATTCAGTTGATTCAATGCATATGATATGGTTTATCCATAGAAACGACATCTGTATTTTCATTTCCTTTTCATTACACAGCTAGGCACAATACATTACCTGTAAAGAGTTTGTTCCATACTTTATAAACTATGGATACTAATTTTAGTGTCACCAATAACCTATTGATTATCAAATTGAGAAATTAAAACTCTGAGATCCTGAGTAAATAAAGTTCCTGAGAAAATTTGCAGAAATTATGAAACTATGACATTTTAATAAATGTTAAGTAAAGCTTTATACTAAAACTTTGTTTAGGACTTGATGTGTTTCTCTGGGAAAACTTAAAGACTAAATTTGATAGAAACGCTGGATGTTTTGTATTGCTGTGTACTCTGTTAGTTAAATTGACCCTGTGTCAGGTTAGTGTTGGTAATTGCTGCTCTGTGTTATCTTCCTGACATATAGATGTTCTGTTCAACTGTTTCAATAAAGAAAAGCTTAACTAGGTAAACACATGTGTATTTTTTTTTCATTGAAATGTAAACATTTTCATACATTTGATTGTCTCACATTGTAGCACATGGAGACAAGACCTATTGCATGTCAGAGAATCTTCGCACAGAAATTATGAAAGAAAATTCATTGTTGGAAGAGGAAAGGTATGTCCTTTAGTAGCATACAACAAATAAGACCCACTACATTGGCTGGTCCTACCTATGCACTATAGTTAGGCAAACTGAGCGGTCCTACCCAGGCACTATAGTTGGGCAAACTCAGTGATCCTACCTTGGCACTGTAGTTAGGCAAACTAAGTGGTCTTTCCTAGGCACTGTAGTTAGGCAAACTCAGTGATCCTATCTAGGCACTATAGTTAGGCAAACTCAGTGATCCTACCTTGGCACTGTAGTTAGGCAAACTAAGTGGTCTTTCCTAGGCACTGTAGTTAGGCAAACTCAGTGATCTTATCTAGGCACTATAGTTAGGCAAACTCAGTGATCCTATCTAGGCACTGTAGTTAGGCAAACTAACAGCTTGTAAAAGAATGAACTACTGACAGATGTTAAACCCTGAGAAAAAAATAGAGGTGGATGATTTTTAGCTCGACTATTCGGAGAATATGGAGAGCTATTACAGTCACTTGTGCCCCCCTTGTGCGTCGGCGTCAGCGTCTGCGTTGCTTCTTTGGTTAAAGTTTTGCCTGCTAAGTACTATCATGCACTATCTCAGTAACCCTTATGATATTGACTTGAAACTTTTGTTCATGTCTTTAGGGGTGTCATACAATCAAGGCAGATAACTCTTGAAAAAGTTTAGTACAAATTATGGCCCTTGTTTGACTTTTGAAAATTTGGTTAAAGTTTTGCCTGCTCGGTACTATCATGCACATATCTCAGTAACCACTTATGATATTGACTTTAAACTTTGTTCATGTCTTTAGGGGTGTCGTACATCAAGGCAGTTAACTCTTGAAAAATTTAGTACAATTATGGCCCTTGTTTGACTTTTGAAAATTTGGTTAAAGTTTTGCCTGCTAGGTACTATCATGCCATATCTCAGTAACCACTTATAATATTGACTTGAAACTTTTGTTCATGTCTTTAGGGGTGTCATACAATCAAGGCATATAACTCTTGAATAAATTTAGTACAAATTATGGCCCTTGTTTGACTTTTGAAAATTTGGTTAAAGTTTTGCCTGCTAGGTACTATCATGCACTATCTCAGTAACCCTTATGATATAGACTTGAAACTTTGTTCTTGTCTTTAGGGGTGTCATACAATCAAGGCGATAACTCTTGAAAAAATTTAGTACAAATTATGGCCCTTGTTTGACTTTTGAAAATTTGGTTAAAGTTTTGCCTGCTCGGTACTATCATGCACATATCTCAGTAACCACTTATGATATTGACTTGAAACTTTTTTAATGTCTTAAGAGGTGTCACACAGTCAAGACGATAACTCTTTGTTTAATTTAGTGCAATTATGGCCCTTGTTTGACTTTTTGAAAATTTGGTAAAGTTTTGCATGCAAGGTACTATCATGCACATATCACAGAACCACTATGGTAGTTATATCAAACCTTGCATAGTGTTCAGGGTAAATTTTGTATCAAACAATTAATTTCCAAAAATTAAATCTATTTTTTAGTTTTGACTTTTTTATGATTCAACTTTCCTATTTATACTTAATAGTTAGCAGAATTTTGTTTTGCTATTCACTGATAAAGTTTTGTTTTATTAGCAAACACCCACAATAGTCGAGCGTGCTGTCTTATGGACAGCTCTTTTTTTACATAGGATAAAGAATTACCATTCCCATGCCTACTCTTGTGAAAAATATTAATTTAAAAAGAGTTTTTGTACTTATCTCAAACTTGATTAAAACAACAAGAAAATAAGTAATTACAAATGCTAATTTTTAAAAAAAGAGTTTCATTTTAAATTATATTATATTTTAATTTTTATTACTTGTAGGAAACAGTATGATATTGAGATAAACAAGTTGAGTCTACAGATACATTTTTCCCGATGTTACCAGTACAGAGAGGGAGCTCTAAAACCACGAACTGGGATGATACCATGGAATGAACTGAGCATTGATCAGAGAAATACCACAGCACAGTTATATGAGGCAGTTATGGAGGTACATACCTGTATCAGTATAGACATTGTAGCTTACTTACATAGTCATTGAACAGAGAAGTCTTCAACTTTCATACATTAACAGTTTGGATGTAATAGCTCATTAATTTTTTAAGACAGATTTTCAACAATCGTGTGAAAATTTGATGATATATGATGTGTTAAAGGTGAAATTTTATCTCTTGTGTTTCATTCCCAAGAGAAAAAAAAGTCTCAATTCTACTGCGATATCCTATGTACCTGCCTACAGGAAGTGTACAGTTGTTTAATTAAAAGTATTTTGTTCTATTGTAGATGGGTATGGAATACCTTCCCTGTGATGAGTTCAGAATATCAAAGTTTAAGGAATTACCATCAGGAGGACATATATATGACACTATTCAAGGTATTCACTATAGTCTCAATATTTATCAATTATAAAGTATTTACATATACATATGACATAGCAACTCTAGTAACAAGGGGCCAGATTTTCACATGGTGAAATATGGAATATTTTGTCTGAATGACTGTATTTCAGTCTGGAAAAGTGACAGTTCTTAAAACAAAAAAATCATAGGTATATAATGAGGAAGTTTCTTAATCCTATTGATAGTACAGACACAACACCTTGCCATTTATAAAACAGTTAACATAGGTAGCTTCTACACATATTGCTAGACTGTTTCTATAAACAATCAGTTTCTTAGCTGTAGTCAGTTTTGAATTTGCCAGTTAGAAGTGGTTGCTGTAATTGTCGTAGAAACTAAAAATTGACAGGTGTTGTAGGTATGTATACTTTGACAATAGGCAATTTTCACAAAGCCAAATCAACCATTAGCCCTAACTTTGCTATGGTTCCTTCTATTTTACAGAAAGTGATGACCTGTTGATCAAACATTACGATATAGGAAATGATGCAAAGCTTTTTGTTTGGGATGGAGAATACGTGAGTTAGATACTTTGTTAGACCATGTCAATTCATACTAAGTTTAGCCCTAACTGGCTGACAACATTGTCAGGTAGAGGATTACAATAACAGCTGGTTTTGAACCATTTTGCGACATTCAGGTGTTTTTACTATGTATTGACTAAAATGTAATATATTGTTTTGTTCATAGAACTCAAATTTGTGAATAAATTGTAGAAATAGTTTTGCAGATTTAATTGCTGTAATGAAATATTACATGTAATTGCTCAGGAAATTTCTGTAATTTTTCCATATATTCCATGATATGTTCTGGTTTTTTGCTATTGTATTATTATTCTGATTTTAATATTCTGTGGTTTAAGGTTAATGGGATGTCAGTACCAGCTGGTATAGAACAGGAACCGGTGTATGTAACTGTGATATACGGAGACGGGCTACAGTTCAGTCGAGGTTACTCCAAGGCCCTCACTGTAAAACAAATCAAAACTGTTATCTGTGATATAATCAGAATCCATGCTAGAAACCTTAAACTGAAAAGAGTTTATGGCAAAGGTAAGGGCTGTATGGTGACTATTTGGGTTTGTCTGTGTATCATAACAAACTTGTAATGAACACTTCATTGTACCCTTCCATCATTAGTGTCTGCATCTGCTCTTTAAGCTACAGGGTTTGAGTCCCAGTTCTTATATCTGGTCCGTACTTATTAGATATCAGTCTGGTTTGGGAAGAAATGCTTATGAAAATTGTAATAATATTGAATATTACTATAGAACAAAATCATAAAAACTTGGAAGTGATGGCATCTGGTTTCCATGGAAACTTTAAATTGAAAATTGTTGACTCCTTGGTAACTGGTTCTTTCAAGTATCAATACAGTTACTCAACCAGAATCATGAAAGTTGTGTACTTAGGCAGAATACAGATATTTCACATTGCCTCATCAAGGTTGATACCACCTGGAAAGAGTCTCTAAAACAAATAATCTGAGTTATAAGAACTTGTTTGCAATCAATAAAACTTAGTAACTAAATCAGTTAGAATAATAAAAAAGGGGGAAAAATACTAATTTTTGTGGCTTGTAACTTCATTATTACTGCCTGTACATGTTGACATTTGACAGATTCTGAGGTAAGGATGGTTCCTATATCAGCCAAGGAAGAGAACTGCAGTCTAGCAGAATTACAGGTTACAGATGGGGACCAGTTTCTGGCAGAGGATACTGCTGAAAAAGGGTATTTATTATGTACCTTCTAGTTCCTTGATCATCAGTGGTTAAATGCAGTTTTGAGACTGGAAATGTTATAGTCCTTTGTCATTATCTCCGTTGAGTGGTTAAAAATAAGAACAGGACCATAGTACTAATACATTTATGCTGGCACTTCAAGTAAAGTACAGTTACTGTGATGAAAGCTGTATTGAATGTAATTAGTCAAAGAGAGTCACATAGTTAGAATATTATTTGAATATTGTTTTTAAAAAATAGATGACTGAAGGTGTACTTGCCACAGGTCAGTGAATATTTAAGTGAGTACTTACATGTGTACATCCCTTTGATTTATACATGCTGCTGTATACAAGTTTGGACCTGTGAATAGCTTATATAGATTTATGAAGGGTGAATTTGGACTTTTGTTAGTTATTTGTCAGTTCATCGTGATAATTTAGCATGTTGTATTTCAGGTCCGGTATATCAGAGGACAGTGTATGTAGTACAATATACAGCAGTAAGTTTGTTGTGCAAGTAGAAAACAGATGTGAAAACAAAGGCACGTTCGAGTATCCAGTGACCAAGGTTGAAGTTGACAGAACCATTGTAAGTAGATCATAGTACATGCTTTACAAAGATGGAATAACATACCTTGATATATCAAAATGATTGTGTTTGTTTTCTTTTGGCATTTAGCAATGTCTTGCTAGTTGCAACAACTGTGTTTTGATAAACAGGCTGAAAATTCCATGATGTTTTTTGTTTGAACTAAATGGAGTATATATAATTAGATGTATGTCATTGCATTGTACTGGTTATAATACATGTTTATATATTGTTAATTTTAGACTGTTTCAGAACTAAAGATGATAGTAATGACAAAATTCAACATAGAGTCGGTTGCTGATGGAGGAAGATTAAGAATTGACCATGATACTTTAGGGTTAAGGCATCCAAGTAAGTTGAACATTTCTTCACTCATCTTAGTGAAAGGTAAAATAAGGTTTTACATGTATTTCATAGATTTCATTGTATAATAACAGTTTTCGACAGTCCAAATTTATTTGAGTTAATAAAACTTTGAATAACAGTTTGAAATTTATTAATCTGTTTGAATGGTATTGAGGGTGTGGCATGCTTCTGGTAACAGACTTTGATTGGACCCATTATGATTTTTCCGCAATATAAGATAGGAACAGTAATATCTGAACATTATCAAACACAACTTACATGTACATCTTTATAAAAGGAATCATCATAGGATACGTACATTTTATGCGAGGTGACTTGTAGACTGGGTACTTACGATGCAATGCAAGAAGGTGTGCTGTTCAGGCTCTAAAAAGATCATATCTTTTATTCCACAGAATGCCTACTACAAAATGATGTTAAATAGGACAATTTTTAAAACTTTGATAGTGAAATGGGAAATGAAACTAAAAAAAATAATAAAGTGAGACTTAACATGCTAACAGATTTCTTTGTTTTATGACAACAGTTGTGCATGATTAATTTCAGTTCATGAAGAAATGACCATATTTGAAGCAGGTATAACTCAGGGAAGCCATGTAGTGTTAGAGGCAGGTCCTTCTCCCAGATCAGATGAGGTAATTAGAAAGTAATTGTGCTGTAAGAAAGTCTGACTTCTTGCTCATTCTTGCATAGAGATGCTAAAACGAAAGTACTGCCTCAAGTAAATTTGATTCAGTGTCAACTTACAGTTGTCATGTTTATCTAGCTATTTACTTCTGCCATTCATGATCTGCCAGGTTCAGTATGAAATTAATTAACAGGAAGTAACTCTGACATCGAAAAATATTACATTTCTTCAAATTAACTGTGTTTTGAAGAGAAATTTCACTGCAGATAGTACAAATTTAAATATTATTGCAAATAAATTGTTCATTTTTAGCTCACCTGAGCCAGATGACTGTTGTCTGTCTGTCTGTCCACACTTACCTTTTGAACACTCTAGAGACCATATTTTAAGTCCAATCTTCATTAAACTTGGTCCAAATGTTTGTCTTGATGATGGTCTAGGTCAAGTTTGAAATTTGATTGTCAGGTCAAAAATTAGGTCACTAGGTCAAATCAAAGTAAAACCTTCTGAGCATTCATTTTCAGTCTGATCATTTTGAAACTTGGTAAGAATGTTTGTCTTTATGATTCTAAGTCAAATTTGAAAGCTGGTCATATTGGGCCAAAAACTAGGTCAGCATCACTCCATGCACTTAAGCATGGATACTGCTTTTGTTAAACTTTTATGACCCGAATGTAACTTGGGGTATCTAATCACTTTCAGTGGTAGCTCTAGTTCATGCATGGAAAGTTTTGTAGTAACCTAACATATTAGTCTGTTTAGGCAAAATGACATGATACTCAGGTGAGCTATATAGTGCCATCATGGTCGTCTTGTTGACACATTAAACTTGATACCAAAGGCATTGCCAAGGTTGGTATTTGTGATTAGACATGATGTTTTATCACTATTTTTGCAGATCACATTGTCATTCACATGTGAGTCAAGCATGTCTGGTCCAGACTACAGTGAGGTCATAGTAAAACAAAACAGTACAGTTGGATCGTGTTTACAGTGTATATTAGAGAGAGCTTATATAACAGGTAATGCATACTAGTTGTAAGTCTGAAACTTTTAAATTATCAATAGATTAAAATTACATGTATACTGGGGCAAATTTACCTGTACACTGCTACAAACTTTTATGTACACTGGAACACAGACACCCGTTTGCTGCTGCAAAGTGGGACAAGCACTACTGTACACTGCTACAAACTTATTTGTGTACCTGGTCAGACATCATAGATATGCGTAATCTTCAGGGAGCATCTTTTGCTTCCGAGATTCCTTGTTTATTTTGCTTGTCTGCATATTAACTATTTAAATGCAATTTTCATGCAAATGAATTGAAACTTGATAGAATAGAACATGTATACTGTATATTCAGGAACATGTTAATTTGTGTTACGATTTTATTTGCCAGATTTGATTTTCAGTAGTGTATGGTAATTAACATACTGCTAGCTTAGATGACTCATCAAACAAATTCATCAAATTGTTACTCAAAATATACAATAACTGATTATTTTAAATTGAGAAAACACAGAACTAGTTTTGCTGAGTGTCATTCAATTTGATGACTGGTTGCTCCTTGAAAATCAAAACCCATCTTACAGCAAAATACATTTTATTAAATTGTGCAGTGTAATAAGAATCAATCAGTATAATGGTATTTGATTCTAGTGCCACAATGTGTTTGTGTTGCCAGTACTTTATATTCTTGATTGAGCAATATACCTTGTTACGTAGAATATACATGTACCGGTATGTGATGCTTTCATAAGATTCATCTGTTTTGAAAATTAAACACTGTATTTTAAGAGAAAAGACAAAAATGGCATAATCTTTTAGCTTTAAGTTTCAGAATATTGTTGTTTTACACAAAATTTGATTGAGTAATATACCTTGTTAAATAGAATATAATATTATGTGCTGCTTTTATAAGAGTCATGTGTTATCAAAATAAAATGCTGTATTTCGACAGAAAAAACAAAAAGGGCATAATTTTTTAGTCTTAAGTTTCAGACTATTGTTGTTTACACAAAGGCTTAAAAATTTTCAGAGGGAATGCCCAAGCTTAAGAAAAACAAGGGCGGCAGCGCGCACCAGACTCCTCTCTAAAAAATTTTGAAAACCCCCCCCCCCCCCAAAGGATTTACTGCTTCAACCCCAAAGGCAAAATTAGAATTTTTAGTCTTAAGTTTTCATTGTCGTCTAACATTTTGTTTTATTATACACAAAGGCTTAAAAATTTTCAGAGGAATAGAAGAAGACTTGGCATAAATGTAAGAAAAAATTCTAAATTTAGTTGCGAGGAGGCTAAGCATGGACCTTTACTATGTAATTAGTCTCTTTCAGGGTTTTATACGTCCAGTATGGCTTCATCCACACAAAGCAGCAGAAAACAGATGGTGGATCTTCTGTCTTCTTTAGTAAGCTTGTCGTGTCGTAGTGAATTTCTATACCCTTTAAAGGTAATTGTAAAATTCTACTTTAGCAGAATCTCAAAGTGCAGTCATCTTGAACAAAATCAAATGCTAGTGTTAGGTGTATTTTCCATTGTGCCTATTTGGTTTTCTAACATTTTGTATTTGAAACTATACAGCAAAGTTACAGAAATGCAGAGATAAATTTGAAGATGCAATAGAAGTAAGATCTTTGTAAGATATAAATGAAAGAAAGAATATCTGAAATATTCTTAGTTGTACTTGTGAGCCTCACGTATGGTGGCTTAATTATGGACCAATTATTTTACTATGTTAATTCAATTAAATTCATGTTCCTGGTGTTTTTTTATACAGAATTTTGGATACTCCCTTAAACGTATGGCTTTCATTCCAACAACCAGAGAGTGTTAAAGCACAGAACCAACAAGATGGTGGCATTCTGTCTTGGGTTTCTAACTCCTTTAAGCTGGTTGGCAGATTTTGCTAACCCAGGACCCAGGAGGGAGGTTTTTTTGGACCAAATTTAACTGATTATGTGTAATTTTCTTTTGATAATCTTTGAACAAACTACCATTGTAACAGTTATTCTACTGTTAAGCAGAAATTTTCTCAAACTATCAGTATGGCCCTTGAACAAAATCAAATGCTAGTTTTAGCTTTGTTGATTTTTCTAATACCATTTGACTTTGTAATTGAAGTTTAGCACTGTTCATAAGGTTACCTGAGATCATTTTAGGTAAATCTCTCCTGCTGAAAAAGTTCCACATAATATCTTGCTCGTATTCTTCTCTTCTTTATGCCCTGACCAGGATGAGTCCTTGACCATTTTTTGATAGTATTGTGACAGCTGAATAAAAATATGCTCATTCAACATCTAAATTATAGTAAATGACTGTTTGGTTTGTTATTACCACTTTTGAGGTCATGAAGCTTGTCATGAAGTTTACAAAGTATTACATTGTATCAGTAATTAAAATCTTAGGCTAAATTCAGACCATCTTTCCAAAATCTGAAATATCAAAGCATACTTTTACCATGAATAACCTAATCTATTGTTTTCGTTCACAGTCCTGGTACGCTGTGTAATTCTTTATCCATGTCAAGAGTGATTGTTAAAGTTTATTTGGAGCATGTACCAAAGTTTCTTGGAATCAAGTTGCAGATGTTGTAATTGTGCAGCATATATTTTACAATAGGTACATGCAAGTTGTGAAGCACTTTTTCTGCAAATTAAGTATACAAGCTAACCTTACATTTATTACAGGAAATTATGCCACAAATTCAGAATCAACCAGAACTAAAGAAGTAATTTCGGAACCTTGTCCTGTTAATTTGGGAGAAATAGAGATATCGCGGGAATCAACATTATTTGACCTGAAGGAGCAGGTGCTGACACTTGTGGGTGAGCTACCTATACCATCAGTAGACTTCATGAGACTGAGGCTGAAGGAACGCAACCAACTGACCACCATCCTTAGAGATAATAATCAGACATTGAAGTAAGCTCAATTTTATTTTAGAAAATCTGTTCAAGTACCCTTTCCTGTAATACAGTAGATTGTTTTAGGTCTATCTTAAAATAACCTCTTTTCTTTACATAAGTCACAACTCCCATGATTAATCCAGTCACTTGTAAGAGACAGAGCCAGTCAATTTCATTTCTCGTATCCATCTACAGAAGTGCATCATTAGTAGAGAATAACAATATGTTTGTGTTAGAGCTTAGAATAGAAATGTCCATCCTGATTGGACCTGCAAACACACAAGCACATGACTGATCATTTTCTTGCATATGGCATCAGGATAAATTTTAATTCATTGTTGTCTCTTTTACAATTTCTAACTATTTATTTGGTAGTGGAGTTATTTCACTATTCATTCTTTAAATTTTAAGTGACGCCATGTTCACATGACAGCGCATGACTCTTCAGGCATGAGGGGATCCCAGACCGAGTTTTCTGGCATTGGCAAAGTCAGGGGAAATGCCTGTCCGATATGCAAAAATTAAATATCTTGGTTAGGTTATGTGTTTGTGTCCTTTTTTCTGCTGAAGTATTCATGCTACAGTTTATTCTGTTAACATTGTGCAAGGTAATTATGCCTGCATTGTATTTTGCACCAGTGTTAGCAGTTTATTAAATTTTGAACTGCTATTTTGAATTGCTATTTAGAACTATTATGGTTCTGTTTACCAGCATGATATATTTTGGTAATAATAAGGACTTTCTAGTTGTTTTAAAGACTGAGATCTTTCAATGTATTGTAGGAGAT
Source organism: Saxidomus purpurata (assembly GCA_022818135.1). Lineage (NCBI taxonomy): Eukaryota > Metazoa > Mollusca > Bivalvia > Venerida > Veneridae > Saxidomus > Saxidomus purpurata. The sequence goes on from JAFMSR010000013.1 coordinate 43,360,946, forward strand.
TAAAGCTGACGTGTAACAGTGTGCTGGCCCTGCAGATTGTCCCAGAGGAAGAGGAACTCAGGTATTGTAAACATGTTCTTTATGTGTTTCGCATTCATTACACCAAGGTTCAATAGTGAGAAGGCACTTACTGTGAAAATATCTCAAAAGTCAGGGATACAGTAAAACCTAGATTTAGTGTGTTTTGGTCAGGTTTAGTTTATACTTTTATGGACAGGTTAAATGTAGGAGTAGGGTATTTAACGAATAAGTTTTAAACTTCTGGAATTTCAGACCAACAGGCATTCAGAATATTTGGCAAGAAAAATGTTAGTTAATGCTGGCAGAGTATTCTTTTGTATTAGTAAAAGTCAAGTGACATATGAATATAAGAATAAGAAGCAAATCATGTCTAGTTTGTCACATGACCTGTCACCTGAAAGAATGGATCCTGATAGGAAACCAATACCACCAAATTGAAAGTGCAGTATGGCCTCTATATGAACCATGCTGTCCGTTGTCATTGCTCTTCTGCTCAGCCCCTCCATCCAACTCTGGAATGTCCTAAGTATCATTTCAATGAAGTTTGACATGTTTATGGCTAGTCTGGTAATGAAATTAGTCTCTATAATAAGTTCCTTTGAGTTGTTGTCCTTAGTTCTTAAGAAAAATCTACATTGCCTTGAAATTCAAAAGGAAGTTTTAAGTTGGCTACTTCTAGTGTCATAGTTCTTGTTTCATTTCTATTCATTCTATCATTCATATAATATTGTCAACCCTATTGATTTGAGTAATGCTTATGTTTCTTTTTAAATATCTTTTCTCTCTAAATAACAGACCAGATCAGATAGTTTTGGACATTTGCCAAAGGATTCCTGACACAAGTACATATGGTCCATCAATAGAACTGGTGTGGGATGCAAGCGGGGGATCAACTATACATAGTCTGAAACAGGCTATATCTAATGTACTGTTTATTGAAACAGAGCATATCTGTATGGCAAAACATTTCCCACAGAAGTTTGACTGGATGGTGATTGAAAAAAATGACAAGGTAAGTTAAAATTTTTCTCTCTCAAAAAGATATGGTCAAGAAAAAACAATCACCCAAGCCAAAATAACATTTAATAGTGTCGGAATCAATTTCATGAGTTAATCTTCAAGCGTATAGACAGTGACTTTGCCTTTGTATAAATACTCTTGAACCTTCAATTTGAGGGTTGACTGCAAAACTGTAGTAACTAATATGAAATAAAGAGGGACTTAAGACTGTTTTGCGGTCAACCCTCGTACTGTATTTATGTCTTCTTTTTAGGAAAGAAATCATAAAGGAAAGAAGAGACAAGGGAAGAACAATATAAGACAAGCTCCATTCCATATACGAGATGGTGATACTATAGGAGTCAAGGTATCTAATAGAACTCTGAGGGTGATACTATCTTATATTAACATTTGCGTATAATACTTTACTACTGGGTAATTTACACTGTAAGATAGTCTGTAGACATTGTGAAGAATAGTTTACAAATTTACCCTATAAGATAGGCTTTTGAGGGATGTTGTGATGACATTTATGGGGTATGCATATTTAATTATGCAAGCATAGGTGCAAAATAAATGTCATAGGAACTGATCTGTATAAAATGATAGTCAGCTTTCTTAAAGATTGTGTAATCACAGAGATTTACTACCACATGTCTTTGAAAAGCTCATTAGAGCTTTTACATCACTGTTTTTATTTCTTGCCTTATGATATAAGTGTTCCTAATTCAAGAGTTCAGTAAGACAATGTTAATGCAATCTAAAAAATAGTACAAAAAAATAGTATACATTGTAATCGATTCTTTGGTCAGAATCAGAGGTATAAAGAGGGAATGATAGTAGTATCAGATTTTTGTGAAGAATGTTTGCACCAAACCTGACCTCTAAAAATACCTTGTCAATATTAATATGAATGTTTCTAATTTGGTCAGCCTGAAAGTTTTTCATATTCCTTTTCTAAGAGTCGACCAAGAGTACAGTCATTGATGAACCAGTATCAAATATATACCTGTTTTCTATGTAAACGCACACTTTTCAGGACATGAGATTTGATCCAAACAATATAGACGACTTCATGACAGAGGAGGATGTAACTGGGAAGCTTCAGCTACAGCTGGAAATAGAGGAAAAAAAAAAAAAGAAAAAAAAAAGGGTTCTCCTCTATTGAGAAAAGGTCCAGAGGTCCAGTGTGTGTAAACTAGTCCTCGCAAGGGCCTTGTTAACCTCTACTTATTGTTGCGATCTGATCATGATCTTTACTATTCGCTGTTCAGTCTGTGATGTTAAAGCACCCATGTGAACAACTTTTGATTCTGTTCAAATTAAAATCTGAACATCTCAGTTCTGAAATAGGCATGAACATGCACATGCAACAATACTTTCAAAACTCAGCAAAAATGTGTGTTCATCAGTTAGGACATTAATAAACAAAAAAGAGTAAATTTGACGGTGGACATTTATAGAAGGTTTCACAATGTAAGCTTGGTTGACAGCTTTTAAACGTAAGAAACCATACACGGTATTAACATCAGTGAAATTCTGAAGATATAAAATGAAGTGCTTTCAAACTATACTAAGGACATATTTTTATGCCCCCGAAGGGTGGCATATTAAAATCGCACCGTCTGTCCGTCTGTCCGTCCGCCCGCTCGTCCGCTCCGCCCCCTGCCGTCCCCACTTACAATTCGTGTCCGGACTGTAACTTTGTCATGCATTGAAGGATTTTAAAATAACTTGGCACATGCATGTCTAGCACATCAACACGCTGGTCGCGTGCAAGACCCACATCCCTACCTCAAAGGTGAAGGTCACACTTAGTATAAAGGTTATGGAATCCCTTTATATGCACACATTCGTGTCCGGACTGTAACTTTGTCATGCATTGAAGGATTTTAAAATAACTAGGCACACATGTCTAGCACATCAAGACGACGTGTCGCGTGCAAGACCCACGTCCCTAGCTCAAGGTCAAGGTCATACTTAGAGTTTGAAGGTAATGGATTCCTCCATATAAGCATATATGCACACATTCGTGTCCGGACTGTAACATTGTCATGCATTGAAGGATTTTTAAAATAACTTGGCACAAATGTCTAGCACATCAAGCGCGTGACCGCGTGCAAGACCCACGCCCTAGCTCAAAGGTCAAGGTCATACTTAGAGTTTGAAGGTAATGGATTCCCTATATAAGCATATATGCACACTTCGTGTCCGGACTGTAACTTTGTCATGCCTTGAAGGATTTTCAAATAATTTGGCACAAATGTCTAGCACATCAAGACGACGTGTCGCGTGCATCACTCCCACATCCCTAACAAGGCAGTCACTTAAGAGTTTATAGGTAATGGAATCCTGTATATATGCATACATTTGTGTCCGGACTATAACTTTTATTATGCTTTGAAGGATTTTAAAATAACTGTGCACAAATGTCTAGCACATCAAGCGGATGTTAGCGTGCAAGCCCAAGTCCCTACCCCCAAGGTCAAGGTCACACTTAGTGTTTAAAGTAATGGAATACTGTATGCATGATTACTCTGTCATGCATGGAAGGATTTTAAAATTACATAGCACTTTATTGAGCACATGGAGAGGACACAGACTGTGAGGCACCTCTTTCGGGGGCATTCGTCACTTGGGAGGGACAGCTCTTGTTTTAAAAATAGGATGACATTGTAAACTAGTACTTTTAGAATGCATATAATATCTTTGCAGGAGAGAGGAGCGGAAGAAATATAAAAATGATTTTGGACCTATTCAGAAGCAGCGACGGCCTGAAGTAGGGATCACGATAAAAGTTGGCGACTTCAGCTGATGCTTATTTTTCTTCTAGACAAAGACATTTTATAACCAAACCTCGGACTCGTCTAAAACAAGTTGACTGTATTTGTATGATTCATTCATAGATGTTTAATTAAAATCAATGATATTTTGATTTATTACTTCCTCAATGTTTTTCGTCCAAATTTCTTGGTCTCCCATAGAAATGACTTACTTACTGTTTTAAAGATAAGACATGAATATTGTTTCACATGTTTTAACGTGTCAAGTTGGTGGCATTGTTTCAATTTTCATTTCCATTTTCAGACTTTTTAACTTGGAATAATCGTTTTCATTTTGATGGACCATAGCCGTGCTATATATGAGCATTATCTTAATAGATATTTATAGCTAACTTTTTTGTTGAATTGAATTTAAACAATAATTTATGTTCAAACTTCAACTATGTATAAATTTTCAGACACAAATCAGCTATTTCAGGGTTGCTACTGTATAAATGGGGTTTTATGCAGTGACTATATTTCTGCCTTTTATGCAGTCAAACAGAATGCCAGAGAAATAAAATCCCACACATTATTTTACATGATTATTGTGTAGCCCTTTTAGAGAAAATGTGATACATAGGGATCCCTTTGTCAGTCTGTCAGTCCGTCACAAAAACTAAACGTTGGCTATAACTTTGCCATTTCTTCAGATTTCTTCATCAAACTTTTAAATTGTATTGCTTATAACAAGGTAGGCCAAGGTCATATTTGACAGAGTTATGCCCCTTTTTGTACTTGGATTTTGTCACGAAATTATTGGTTATTCTGATAAAGTGTGAGAGGGCAAAACAAGTGTTCTATGGAACACCCATCTAGTTGTTAAAGGTTGTGTTCTCTTTCATGACATATCAGAAAAGCATACATAAATGTGGTCTCTAGTGTAAAATCATCTGAAATGTTTACAAAGAAGTGCACATGTATTTTCTTAAAAAGCATGATGGATTTATTTCATTCTTTTATCTAACTTTTCAATATAACATGTCAGATTTAGACATCTTATTTTGATAGTTACAACCATTCTTTACTGACTTTGTTCTTCGCCTACATTAACACACAATAGTTGTTTCCACACTTGGCAGAGGCATAGTTGAACTATTTGTTACTCTGTCCATTCATCCATTTGTCTGAGATTATATGGCTAGGAAGACAATCAACTGTAAATTCCAGGCATCCAGTCTATAATATGTGAAACTTTACTGGCGAAAAAACAATAGTATATCCACACAAGTATAAATAAGTGAGAGTATTTGTGCATCTTACTTCTGATTGAATATACTACAAATTATGACCCTTGTTGAGTTAGAAACTTTGGTTAAAGTGTAACATGCATGGTACTACCATACACATACGTCAGTCACCACTTATAGGAGTTATTTGAAGCTTAGCAATAGTGTTCAGGGGTATCAAACATTTAGTTACTATAGATAGCTTTTTACTATTTTTTTATGATCACACGTTTCTTGTTTATGTTTAAAGGGTCGACAGAATTTTGTTTTAATATTTAATGACAAAAGTTTTGATTTATTGTCAAGTTGTGAGAATAGTTGAGCATGGGGTCTTAGGACATCTCTTGTTTTTGTATAACCTGAATGTGACCAAATCTGTGATTTAATGTTTTTGTCATAATAAAATGGACAACTTTGATTGTTTTTTTATTTTCCCCAGTACATCCTATTATATGCATACGGTCTTGGCTATGTTTGATAACCAGTCATATTGCTTAAGGTACTCTGGAGTTTGCTCGGTGGAAATCTTGAATCAGTTGAAATCCAAACGTGGTTAAGGGTGAAACTTTATAGTGACACATTCCCCAATCATTGCACTATAGGTGTAAGCGTGAGCTTGTGACCATCACCAGCTTGCATGTCCGTCCAACATTATCCGTTCATACAATGTTACCTCGTAAACCAATGAGTCAAACTTCACAGGCATTTTTCTTTGGTGGTCTCCTTTTTCCTTAATATCTGTTCAAAGAATGTCATTACATTAGAACTGTGATTGCCATGGCAACCTAAAAGCAAAATCTGGTACAAAATGGCAAGGCCTAAAGCTTAAATATATTATGGTGTGAAGCATTGTCTGGTGGACCTCTACCAAGATTATTCAAATCGTGTCCTTGGGGGTCAAAATTCGCTCATCCAAATGGGTCATTTGATTTTAGCACAGACAAATGGTAAAATGATAAACGGCATATAAATTAATATAAATTCGTCTATTTGCTCCGGTCCGTGTAATAACTATATTATGTGCGAGTTATTTACAATGCCTCTATGCACTTAACATATGGAGGATTCATCGTCCTGCGTGTCCACGTTCTACGGTCATCTGACGCATGATCACAGACATTTTCTTACTTTTTGGATTAGTTACGGGATTCGTAATTATGCTGTCTTGACCTGTAAATGCATATCAAAAGTGTCCGTGTGACGGTGATGAAATATAATTTTATTCACAAATGTATACATTTTCTGCTGATAAACAGTGCTCGATGCTGAAAATTCATAGTTACGTGAGCATTATAATGATGCACTTTGTAATAGATTTGTAGTTGCGTAGTGTATATTAAAATGGGCATACCCATGCTATTGAAAAGTATTAGTTAATCACCTCCCAACCATCATAGCATCCGTCCCGCCATCCATACTTGACGGTGAATGTTCAAGGGAAGGTGCATATTCCATCATAGTTTATACGGAATATATGTCATAAATATTTATTTGTCACTATCTGTGATATGTGAAATAATTATAACGTCCTATTGTGATGTGTATACATTTGTACACATAAATCTATCTAACTAAGAGATACCGGTAATACATGTACAAAAGCACTTTTTGTTTGCCGCCAAATGGCGATGACTATTCGACTGACACAGAGGCCGTACGCAGTGATGCTGGCAGTCGTGCGCACTTGCAACGGTGCCTATTACCACTACAAAGGTAAATTGTTATAGTGATTAGAAAAGTACAGATCATTTAAATTCCGTAACGACACTTATTTTATAGATCAACTGATAGTTCCTATCAGGATTGCATGAAACCTCAACAAACAAGACAGAGATCATTGATCAGTATGTAGGCCTGTAGCACCACCCTAACACCTTCACACCCCGCACAAATTACTACACCAACCCCTCGCCTCGTTTGAAACATTCAGCGTAACTTCAATTCATCATACGCATGCAGTGACAGGAAATGGCCACTTTGTACATGCGGTTGGTAATATAGCATCTCAAATATGTTTGGGAAAACGGGATTTGAGACCAAAAAATAATAATTGAGAACAGTGTCGTCAAATTATATATAGTGTTCTCATGGTTCTAGAGACTACACTTTTGAGTGTTCATGCCAATAGTTATCAAAACCGATTTCTACTGGTTACTGTATATTCCAGGATTTAAAAGTTAATTTAAAAGAAAATTAACAAAACTGTATATTTTTCGCACCCCACACTTTCTTTCACCTTACTTGATGGCGGTGGGGATAAAATTGATTTCAATTCAATTCGATTCGATTCGGTTCAAATATTTTTTAAAGTCTCTTTCATTTACACATATGCATTTTAAAATAAAAACTATATACGAATGTATATTATTATTATCACTTACACATTTTTAAATGACCACTCTATATATATAGAGAGAGTAAAAAGAAACTGCAATGTTATTTACCTTTTTGTTGGTAAAGTATATTTAGTCCTATAGTACGAGTTCACAAATGTTACTTAATGTGAGTTTATAAAGTGAACAACACAAACGTGCTTTCTTGTCAACTCTAATGTAAGGACTGATCATTGGCGGGAATTCGGCTAATGTATACAGGTACAAATTTTAAGTGGTCATTGGAATTTTACAGAACTGTGAGGTTAAAGGTTACATGAATAAATAACCAATTCAATCAACATCATTACAGTGACTATCACAGATTATTTCAGTAATATACAAAAATAATATTGCACCTGTTAATAACAATGAAAAATTCACAAGTTGTATTAGTATATGATATTATTATTTACATAGTACTTAATACCGAAGAACTGTTACTAGATCTACTTTCCATGCCTATTATTTTACATCTGAGCTGGATTGTAAGAAGTATCACATCACTTTATACATTATAGTGGGACCCTAATTGGCACCACTTCAAATCATGATAGGCTTAATATTTTCTTAATCTGTATCATGTCCAGGATTTGAAAACCAATTAAAAAAAATACCGTGAAGTAACCAAGTTATAGGAAGTTTAATAACCCCCCTACCCCCATCTTGGAATTATCAAGACTTCTTGTACAGTGTAAATGTTAGGTAACCATAGCTAATTTTACGTAAAAGCTGCCATAGAATGTAACAAGAGAAAGTAACTGAAAAGAGAAACGGCTCTCCTGTGCATGTAAAAACTGGCCTTAAAATTGGATATCACCCTTCTCCAGGTCAATGATGATAAACAACGATTGCCTTCCTTTAGTCTCAACAGTGTTAAGCATTTAAGTTACATGAGAATGGTTATATGAGACATGTGCCCCTCGTAAAAGGGTCATCAAAATTAATTCTATCATTATCCGGTAGGGGATCTGATAATAGGTTTGCTCTATTCCGTCAACATTCTATACCACAGTACGAATATAAATATCTTACCTTACCTAGCATTGTATACAGTTCAATTAATACATTAATTTTCATTTATTCTAGTCAACTTCATATCTAATTTGAATTTATAAAATAAAAAAAGGAAGTCGTGAATATTTTTTTGTCAAAAGATGAGAATACAAAAGATTTATTACACATACATTACCTCCCTTTTATAATGAAATTATTATTATTTTAAAAAAATATGAAAATGCGTATGATTTTGAAATGTTTTTTTTTGATCATTGATTAAGGTATAAATAGTGTTTTTATGTGGAGAATAAATGTTTTCAGAGAGAAAAAAGAGGGCCAAGATGGCACTATATCGCTCACCTGGCTTTCATTGACTAAAATAAAACTCATCATTGCAAAAGCAGATTTTAAAAAAAAAATCTTCATCTCTGAAACCACAATTATAAGGCCTCGACCTTAGATATTTGGCATGTATCATTGCCTAGTGAAGATTGTCAAGATTGTTACAAATCATGACCCCATATCAAAACTGACCTTGCCGGGGGTCACTTGATTTAACGTAGGCCTATACTGTATAGAGAAATTCAAAAATCTTCTTGTCTACAGTAAAGCCATTTGGCACAGAGCTAAAAATATTCGGAATATAGATCTAGCATTATCATGATTATGTAGTGAACCTATACGAAGATTGTTTTGATCAGAATCCCCAGATCAAAATTTAAGTAACGGTTATTTCTGTCAATAAGACATCTTCCTTGATAAAATGAGATTTACTTGTAAATGTGATCATGTGACTTTATTATCATATATAAGCCATAGTTCTAGACAGTTATCATATGACATTTGTCTTGGCAGAGAAATTTCTGTCAAGTCAGATTTGGACATAGGCAGAATCACCGATATTTTAAGTAAACATAGCTTACATGATTATCTAGATCTAGATGACTGAAATACTGACCCCTGTCAACATTGGTGGACCGTGACAGCGACAGGATTGGTTGCAGCATATAATAATTCCTAGCGAGCACTCCGAAAAACAGACACTTTAATTAGATCTATGGAAAGTAATCTATGTCTATGGAAAGTTACCTCCTATGCCCCCTTACCCGTGTTGTAGTCATCCTAGGTATAGTCTTATGATAAAAATGCTGGCAAGTGGGGTTGGGCCTGTCCCAAGATACGACCTGGACAATAACTACGTTCGCGTCTGACATCGTTGGAGAGTGCAAGTTCAAGAGAAATGTCCCATGGCAATAGAGGGCCTAGGGCGATCTGTACTCAGACTTGGTAGGGATGTTTGATAAATAGATGTTTAATTCAAAGGATTGTCCCTCGTGTTAGGGGTATCAAAATTAACTCTATCATTATCAGGTAGGGGATTTGATAATAGGTTTACTCTCGTTCCGTCAGCAGATAACACCATTGAGTGAGTATTTATATAAATGTTTTACTTAATCTAGGATTGTTTACAGTAGGAGTAATACATAGATTTTAGTTTTGTAAACTTCATAAATATTTTAATTTTAAAAATGAAAAAGGTACTGTAGTCGTAAACTTCATAATTAAAATTGAGTATACGAAAAGATTAAATGTAAATACATTACCTCCCTTTTATATTTAGACTTAACCAACATCTTTACAAAAGATGGTCAGTGCGATCGATTTTGAGTAGATCTCTATGTGAAAGGGTAGAATACATAGTGAATAGATAATCATTTCATAGTAAAAAACTCCAGTTTTAGATCTATCTTTATGCAGTAAACCCTAAGAATTAAGGCGCCAAATTTCACAGGATGAGAAAAATGTGCATACTGATCGGTACGCGAACCATCTCTTTCCAAAAGGTGTATTTTTCAATCTATGAACGCTGTGTAGGATAAATTGGAGGCAGATCTTTACCAAAAGAAGATTTTACAACTACCCTTTAACGTTTTGACCATAGATACTCGGGGTTCGGACCCGACCAGTTCCGTCCCATCTCAGAGTGATTTTATACAATTTAATAGAAAGGCAACTTGTATCTCAATCGGGTACGTTGAACATATAAAATGTTCGAATGGAAAGTAATCTATAAATGTCTCTCACGGGATATTAAAATACCATCATTCGAACTAAAATCGCAGTTTACTAGAAAATAATTTGATAATATAATGAGGGTGAAATTAGGCCAGGAACAACCAAATCTTCAAGTCTACTTTCAGAGAATATTGTAAATTAAGGTAACATTCACAATGATTCAACTTTCGCTAATTTCCCGATTTTTCACTTGGCTAGATATTTTATTCATTTCACTTATAATTGAGAATTCTCTCGCGACACAAATTAAGTCTATCTGCTCACAAATCGATTCATGCGAAAATTACCCAATTATATAGCACATTGTACCATTATTGCAGACATATCTAAGCACGTGACAGTATGTACTGTACAACGCACACTGTTTTCCCACAGGTGAGTATAGCGTAGCAGGGACCCAAACAGCCTAAAGACACAGGTACGCTACACTCACCTTTGTGTTTTCACCGCCTTTTATACTCCTTGAGTCAGCCCGGATAGCTCAATCGGTAGAGCACGAGATTTGTAATCTCGGGGGGCGGAGGGTTCAATTCCGGGCTACCAACTAAAATTACTAGTCCCATGTATGGCTGTATAAGAAAATCGGGACGCTTTCTGTATCTTGCACTATCCTCCGAAACCTTAAATAATAACCTCTTCTGGGGGGTTTGGTCATATGGGAAACCGGTATCAACGGATAAAGCTACAATCGTGGAATAGGTTTTAATTTTTTTCCATGGGGTTTCAAAAACAAAAAGGAGCAGAACATTATTATTGTAATTAACGACTATGTATTATGTTTGAACAAACTCCCTATAATGAATAAATAAATAGTATTAATTGATTAAAACATACTATACCAGATGCATGGTCTTCGACCGTTAATTCAAAGCTTTTGACATATTCATGAAATTTAACAACTTTTCCCACAAACTTGAGGTTACGGTTTTTTACTTTGTTTACGGACCCTACGACCAGATTCATCAAAGTTCAGAAAAAAACGTCTAGATAGTTGTTTTGCTATCTCTAAACTTTTGAAGTTTATATCATATGTTGTCAACGTGAATAATAATGACAAACCCATTTTAATATACTTACTAAAGACAGTCATTATGAATAAGACCGTTCACCTAACTATGCGATACCGAGGTCTCAATGAGTTATGTAAAGATGCTAACAACTGACCAATAATAAAGGCAATTACACGTGGGTTTCGTTGGTGATAAGCGTCTACTGACCACGAGCTGTAGCCTTGTTTAATGGGCGTCATCTGTACCATTATACGGAAGGTTTTTTATGATTCGTTTATTTTTGGTAAACTGTAGTAATGTGTTTTTTTTCTTATCTATGATAACACTTAAATATAACACTAACCTATTCGGTTTTCCGTTGTATAGGGTTGTTTACTGATATTCTAAAATGACTTTGATTCCTTTAATCATGTTTCAAAAACATGCGCAGCGCCTTTGATGCTTTGCATCAAAATTTGCCTTAATATACGATATACATACTCCTTGATAAAATAACACCCGAAAAGGCGTGTCAAAATTGATTGGTAGATTCAAAACCAGAAAAATTACGCTCGGTTTAGAAACATTTCCTATATAAATAGAATCAGTTACGATATTACCTGCTGGTCAGCATGTCAAATTTTGCTACCATTTATTGTTTTGTGTACATCATACAACACTTAAAGAAAACAAATATTTAGTTAACCAATTTAATTTAACAAAAACGACAAAAGAAACAAACCGTTTACAAATTATATTACCTCCCTTTTATAATTTGTTGAAACTATTTGCTGCTTTTAAATTAATCTAGGCAAATACATGTATCTAGAAATATAGTTTCTCTGTTGACGATATGATTATGATAAGGTATTAATACCCATTCTCCAACATGTCGAACTCAGAATAGATCTAATAAAAGAAGTTATGACCAGTCTCACATCTCTCGCGAGAATTAATTGTCCGAAAGTGAGGATTTTTTGCAGGGATGTTCCTTTGCATGAAGCTATACCAAAATAACCCTGGTTGCCATGGCAACAAATAGGAACACTTCTCTGATACCACAAGGTCTCGCTAGAGCTTTGGTATTTCCTGGTGGACCTCTACTCTCGGATCAAAATTGCACCTACCCAGAGGGCACTTCATTATATCCTGTGCCCCACAAGGCCCAGAGCTAAGATAGTTGGCATGTGGCATTGCCTAGTGGACCTTTATCAAGATTGTTCAGATCCCAGCCGGAGCACGATCGAGGTTTGCCTTGGGCAAAGACACTGATATCGTCTACCCAGCTGTAAATGGGTAGCAGCGATGAAAAACTCGCTTTAGATCTATACCTCTCTCGCACGAGCGTGATGATATCTGGAATGAGTGTTTGAGAGCGATAAAATAAGATACGACGCACGGAGCTTTCTTCGTAATCGAACTAAAATAATTCGTTTAAACTAAGATTGTTTAAATATTGCCTCTGGCGTCAGTAGGCCTATTGGCCCTGCCCGTGGGTCACTTACAGAGAATTACATCGAATCTATAGGAAAACATGTAAAAAATCTCCATCAAATTTGTTCAAATATAATGCCTCATTCAAAAGTGACAACGAGATTGGTGGGCCCCTTGTCTGTTTGTAGAGTTATAGGATATCCTTAGCTTCCTTAGTGACCAGTGCTTCTCTTAGCAACCAATGACTTTCCCTAGCAATCTGTGACTTCCTTTAGAGGTGAGAGCACTGGTAGTCAGTTAAGCGATATAAATTAGGGCCACCATGGCCCATTTTTATCTCACTGTGCACGAAGTGCTCAAGGTGAATAATTTTGATCACATGTCTGTCTGTCATATGTCCACAAATAACCTTGTGTATGCAACAGCTAGAGGCTGTCCTTTTTCACTGGATCTTCGTGAAACTTGGTAAGAATGACTGCCTTGATGCAATCGAGGTCGAGTTTGAAATATTTAAACAGGGAGAGGTTTAGGTGTCTGCCGCTCATCTAGGAGGTTGCGGGTCAGGCCCACCCGGGCCAAGGACGGACTCAGAGTGGCTAACCAAAGTTTCTTCACAATCGAGCTAAAATAAATTAGTATAAACTAAATGAGTGTCCTGCAGTCAAACACTAGGACACTGGGCCAAATAATAGAAAGTGTTTGTGAATGCAATAGAGAATGCATTTTAATCAGATTTTCGTGACACTTGGTCAGTATGATTGCATTCATGAAATCTAGGTTGTCTTTGAATATGGGTCATCTGGTGTCAACTACTATGTCACTGTGTCAAATCATAGAAAAATGTTGTGTATGCAATAGGTTGTGTTGATGGCTTAGGACAGTGAGGCTCTTCTTAAGGACACAATGACTTTGACCTCAGTATAGGTAGAGGTAGGGCTGACTATTGCAGCCAAATTTACTATCACGATAGTTATCGATAGTTAAAAGTACTATCACGATAGACTATCAGTTTCTTTAACGCGAACTATCACGATGTTTCGATAGTTTCACTATCTTTTTCTTAGTTGATCATTTGTTTTTATCAATACATTGTACCTGTAATAAACAGATGAATTATGAAATTGTTACTATATTACTTTATTACAACTTTGACAATGCCTTCACATAACAAAGATAAATTACAATACCTAAGCTTCAATGACTTACAAATAATTTGAAATAACATTACTTATATGTTAATGCTACAGAACTGAAACAGAGAACAAACCCCAAGACTATCAAAAGTCGACTGTCCGACTATGCCGATATATCGATAGTGTGAATTGCTACGACTATTGACATCAGGCCTGATACACCATCGCATAAGCGAGTATGGACATCTTCCCCCTAGGTAGAGGTGTTCAACTTGTCATGACTAACCTGCATACCTAGTGTCATATGCAAGGCTCCTCTTTTTTTATAGTAATGATTGTATATATTGTGTGGTGACCCTGCGAAAAGTCGAGCCAAAAACCAAAATCTTAATTTCTGTCACTTGTAAATAATTTATTCATTAACCATAATGTAAATATAATACAAAAATTCAGACATATAGTACAACCTTTCACTATATCTCGAGAGACAACCCATATCACAAATATCTTTCTCATGCAAATATAGGTAATGCAATCTCTGTTGCCACAGTTACATTCAATCTCTCCAAAAGTATGTCAATATATATTACAGTAATATCTCAGCTGGATTGTTTCAAGTCACATGTATATGGATATGGCTAACATATAACACAATTTGTTTTGGCATAATGTAAGCAAGGTCTTAACTTTTCAGTATTTCAGGCTTCTGATGTTTGACAATGCCATTTGAAATAAAGGTGTACTTCTTTTATTAAAAAAAATAAATCAGTTTGCACTACCTACACAAGCATTTCTGCAGTATAACATTTTTATGTAAACTGCAATTCTAGAACAAATACATTCTACAGGTAAAAGAAGGTATCCACTTCAGTGGAAGAGATATAAACATTCTTTCACTTGTAAAGAATACAGGAAAATACAAGACGAAAATAGAACATATATAACTTGTCGACCTCAGTACAGTGTACAACAAACACAGGGACACTGTTTATACAGACTTTTAAAAAATTCTGATTTACAGCACGTAAATTTCTGTTTATGTTACTGGAAGTTTATATGTGACGTACCCTCTACATCCGAATATGACATTCCTTCATACCATACTGTGTACAATGTATTACTACATGTACTAACTGTGTCCAATCATTCACACCCCCACCCCCACCCCACCCCATGTCCCTCGACAGCCGACACAATAAGTCTCAGCTTCTCCACAGAAATACAAACAATATTTTTATTTCAGAAAAGAAAGTTACTTCAAATCATAATTATTATCAACCAGCAAGAATATATGATGTGCATAGAATGGGAAAAATTAACACCTCTCTTGAAAAGTAATACTCACACAGGTAATTCTAAAGTTACAACTTTAATCAGCCTTGAAAGGTTAATTGATAATTTTCCATAAATTTTCAGCTTGCTGTTTTTGTTATGTTCAGAAAGGAATACACAGCCAGATTTAAAATACAAGAAATAACAATTCTATTTATCATAGTATAGACAAAAAAAATGAAATCAGTGAAAATTGTCAATATTTATGAGTCTTCAGTATACAAACTTTAAATAACGTCTCCAAAGTCTCAGCGAATAAAAAACTTAAAGTCCCAGGATCACATATAAGTAGCTCTCATTTTATCAAGAAAGATGTCTTACTGACAGAAATAACCTTTATTTGTATAAAAAACATTGCTAACTTTGATTTTTATAATAAATGGATTAGTACATATTAGAAACATAGCACATTATTTTTTCAATGATGTTGCAAAAAATAATAAATGCTGTCTGGCAATGCTTAATCTTGACGAAAGATCTTGAATTATACTAAAGAAAAGCATATGTCAATATTGTTTAAGAGTGAATAGAACTTGGTACCATCATTATCCTATCAATAAATTAATGTTACTATATCAGTCAAAATTAAAAGAGATCCTGGGACTTTAAAAGTCACACAAAAGTTAATTTTGTAGTGTTCCTCCCATATTAATCCATTTAACAAATACAGTTGAACATGTGTTAGTGGCCACATCAATAAAGCAGCAACCTGCCTGAAGCAGTCAGTACAGACGTATCCAAATCAAACATATTTTTATATTAAATACATTATGTTTTAAACAGCAACTTACTTTCAGTGGCCACTTTTGTTAGATATATTGGCTGGCTACTGAACAGAGGGCTGACTGTATACAACAACTCTGCACATTGAGTTTGTATGAAATCTTTTTATTCACTGTGTTTCTCTTTCGATAATTGGAAAAAATTCTCTCTCCACAGTCACAGGAAGTTTGTATGTAATCTTGAATACAGAAACATAGCTTATCACGCTTAATATCTACTTTGGTTTGTTAATATAAAGTGGTGTTATTTCTTTTAATGGCGACTAAATATTCCAGCTGTATTTGCACATATAACTGTTGTAACATATAACAGCAACTTTGTAGCATGTGTATAAAAACCAAAACTGACACATGTAGAAAAATACATATTTTGTTTTAATGACAACATTTTAATTTCTGCTATGAACAGTTTTTATTTGCATGAAATATATTATTGTAAAAGAAATCACTCTAGGTTTTCAATCAGAATGACAAACTGTTGTGTATTCTTTTTGTTTTCATCACAAAATGTTGTTAATTCGCACTAAATTCTATCGTGTTGGAGCCCTAAGCTGTTCTATTTTTGTATTAGTTCTGCTATTAGGGAAAGGTGTCACACTGTTTGATGCCAAATAAGGTGAAGGTGACGGCATCGACGTTGAAAATGCCGCAAAATATTCAGCAGCAAATGAGATGACATCATCTGGTTTCCGTAGCAACAGAAACTGCATGAAGTCTGCCAGCAGTGCTTTGAGTTCTGGGTGGCGACGCATGTACTTTGCATGCTCAGCTTTCAATTCCTCCTGCAACAATCAAGAAATCAAGGTAATTACAATAACAAGAGCCTTGTGAATAATATCATGGAGGATACTGTTAGTCTGTCAAATTTTGGAAAAAAGATTTCTCCTGTCAATGCAGTGTCATAAGCTTGTTTAAAATATAAGGCTATTCCTTCTGTGAAAATAATGTCTTTATGCATAAGTCATGGCTGATCACCTGTATAAATCTAGAGGCATCTGGCCTGGAGTGAGGGATTCATATTACAAGACTGTATTTACTATGCAATGTACCCTATTCTTATCCAGCAATTTAATGGAAAATGATGAATTGAACTGAGGGAAAAATGACAAACTCCAGTAAACAGAAGCACACTTTTTAGTCTGTATGAGGAACTTGACCCTTAGGATAAAATCCTTCTGGTACCGTACTTCTGAGATGTACAGACACAAGGGAGACCATACTGCTCACTGTAACTCCTTAACACATTGGATTATTTTGTAAGGCAAACTTCACTTTAACAGTTATGAAGTCACTACTGGAAAATAGACCTTTATCTCTGACAAGTTTTTACAGCTTTTTTCTACATTAATATCACTTAAATTTTCCCATCCAACTAGTCATGTGAAACACTTGTAGTCAGAAAGAGAAATATTTTTTCTGTGAGTTGACCTCTTGGCTTAGTTTTTGACACCATGTGACCCAGTTTTGACCAGAGTGAAAACAAACATTCTAGCAAGTTGTCTCTAAAGTGTTCACAAAGTAAAAGTGGACAGACAGACAAATGAGAAACTGATATGTCTATGGTCACCATAATAGCCCACCGTGTACACAGGTTAACCTGATAAAGAATTCCACTCAACCTATGTGTAGTTTGGTTACTATGAATACGAGGTTAATTTCAATCTTGTGTAATAAAGAAACTAGCATGTACCTTTCTATCCAGAAACTGAGAGTATAGTTGAGAATCATCTTCCCACCTCAAAGGTTGCTTCTCAAATGTTGGTTTAGGTGGCTCTTCATCTAGTTATAGAAACAATATAGTCATAACATCTCCAGTAAAATGTTTGCTGCTTATAATACTGATCAGGTAGCTGGCAGCAAATATTATAACTGTTGAAATAAAGAGAGAAACCAAATCTACCGATGTCAGTCAGTTTAAACGAAGCTTAAGAGTAACATTCAGCTGGTTAGATAATCAACAATAGGGCTAATATGGCCCTATATCGCTAACCTGAGAACCATTGCTCCGAAGGGTCATCAGAGGAACTTGTGTGTGAAACTATTTCAAAATCGGACCAACCGTTAAGGAGGTGTTGTTTTTTCTATTTTTAGCCTTGGGGGCCATGTTGTGCATGAAGACTGAAACAGTTATGGCAATTTTGGTAGGTTACCTGATAAATATTTGTGCAAACTAATTTCCAAAGCAGATCAGCAGTTTTAGGAAGAGATGTTGTATTTATAAGGAGTTTTCTATTTTTAGAGGTGGGGGCCATGTTGTGCAAAAAGGCGAAATGGTTTGAACAATTTTGGAAGGGGGTCACCCGAAGAACATTTGAGCAAAATAATTTCCAAATCAGATCAGCAGTTTAGGAGATGCTGTTTAAGAATTTGTTCTATTTTTAGCCCTGGTAGCCATCTTGTCCAGGAGAGTGGAATGGTTTAATAAATTTTAATAAAGGGTCACCCTAGGAACTGTTGTGTGAAATTATTTGAAAATTGGGGCCAGCCATTTAGGAGACGCTGTTTAAAGACTTTTGGCAGCCATCTAGTTCAACAGAGTGCAATGGTTTGAGCAATTCTGCTAGAGAGTCATCTGAGATATGTTTGTGTGAAATTATTTCGAAATCAGAAATTACAGGACCATTCAAGAAACAATGAAGTTTGGTTGAAATTGGCCCAGTGGTTAAGGAGATGTCATTTGAAGCAGGAGGGACATCAAGCGATCACAGATTCTAATAATTCTTCTGCAGGTATTTAAACCTTAGTTACATTTTTAAAAACTGTACATTTATTCACTTTATAATACAGAAATAAAATGTACAAAATTGAAATGGCCCTGAAATTTGGAGTAATTTATATTTACCTCTAATGACATATGGAGGAACAAATGAAAGTTTCATTGTGACTGGAGACCCAACCTGTACCCTACTTGTTAAATGTCTGAAATAAAACAAAACAATGTGATGAAGTTAAATTAGAAATTAATTTTACTTGTTGATTCCATGACATGAGTAACAAGTTCATACAGTTTTCTTTCTTCAACAAACATTTTTTGAAAGAAATCATTAAATCGTATAAACTGTCCCTGCCTTAATTGGATCAAGCATTACAGTTTTATTACTGGAATTGATTGTTGATTTTACCAGGCATAGTATGTTTTACTCTGCAACAGTAGCCATTTTTTCAAAACCTGCATGAAGGCAAAATGGTGCCTGTGTGCTCACAAGATGACATACCCATCTTTCATGAAGTATGACTGCCATGTTGTAGGCAGGTCCACTGAGGAGTTGATGGTCCTCTCCACACCAAACACCTTTAACTCTGTTGTTTCAACTGTTTGTGTTCTCTCCTCCAATTTTCTCTATAAAGTAACAAACAATGTATTAAAGGTATGGAAGGTCCTTTGTAGAAATATGTGCATACAAATCTTCGAAGGCTAATATCCAGTTTATTATGTTTAAAAAGTATTTTTAAAAAAGATAAATAAAACAAGAGCTGTCCCTCACAAGTGACGAATGCCCCCGAAAGAGGTGCCTCACAGTCTGTGTCTTCTCCATGTGCTCAATAAATGTGCTATGTAACTTTAAAATCCTTCCATGCATGACCGAGTAACCATGCATACAGTATTCCATTACTTTAAACACTAAGTGTGACCTTGACCTTTGAGGTAGGGACTTGGGTCTTGCACGCGACACATCCGCTTGATGTGCTAGACATTTGTGCCAAGTTATTTTAAAATCCTTCAAAGCATGATAAAGTTATAGTCCAGACACGAATGTGTGCATATATACAGGATTTTATTACCTATAAACTCTAAGTGTGACCTTGACCTTTGCGGTAGGGATGTGGGTCTTGCACGTGACACGTCGTCTTGATGTGCTAGACATTTGTGTCAAGTAATTTTAAAATCCTTCAATGCATGACAAAGTTACAGTCCGGACATGAATGTGTGCATATATGCATATATAGAGGAATCCATTACCTTCAAACTCTAAGTATGACCTTGACCTATGAGCTAGGGACGTGGGTCTTGCACGCAACAAGTCGTCTTGATGTGCTAGACATTTGTGCCAAATTATTTTAAAATCCTTCAATGCATGACAAAGTTACAGTCCAGACACGAATGTGTGCATATATGCATATATAGAGGAATCCATTACCTTCAAACTCTAAGTATGACCTTGACCTATGAGCTAGGGACGTGGGTCTTGCACGTGACACGTCGTCTTGATGTGCTAGACATTTGTGCCAAGTTATTTTAAAATCCTTCAATGCATGACAAAGTTACAGTCCGGACACGAATGTGTGCATATATGCATATGTAGAGGAATCCATTACCTTCAAACTCTAAGTATGACCTTGACCTTACAGCTAGGGACGTGGGTCTTGCACGCGACACGTCGTATTGATGTGCTAGACATTTGTGCCAAATTATTTTAAAATCCTTCAATGCATGACAAAGTTACAGTCCGGACACGAATGTGTGCATATATAGAGGAATCCATAGCCTTCATACTTCAAGTGTGACCTTGACCTTTGAGGTAGGGATGTGGGTCTTGCACGCGACACGTCGTCTTGATGTGCTAGACATGTGTGCCAAGTTATTTTAAAATCCTTCAATGCATGACAGAGTTACAGTCCGGACACAAATTTGTAAGTGGGGACGCACAGACGGACGGACGTTCAAACATATGGATACTTATGTGGCTACTCTATTGTTCTCTCCATTGTTATTTTAGCCATGTAAGAGTAAATATAGCCACCTAAGAGCTTACGGAATGAATGACATCAAAGCGTATTTACTCTTACCTATTGTTCCTATAGCCACCTAAGTATCCAAATGTAAGCACGGACGGACGGACGGACGGATGGACAGACGGACGGTGCGATTTTAATATGCCACCCTTCGGGGGCATAATAAAATAAACAAGAGCTGTCCCTCACAAGTGACGAATGCCCCCGAAAGAGGTGTCTCACAGTCTGTGTCCTCTCCATGTGCTCAATAATTGTGGTAAGTAATTTTAAAATCCTTCCATGCATGACAGAGTTACCATGCATACAGTATTCCATTACTTTTAAACACTAAGTGTGACCCTGACCTTAGAGGTAGGGACATGGTTCTTGCACACAACACATTGTCTTGATGTGCTAAACATTTGTGCCAAGCCATTATAAAATCAATCAATGCATGACAAAGTTACAGTCCAGACACAAATGAATGCATATATACAGGATTCCATTACCTCTAAACTCAAGTGTGACCTTGACCTTTGAGGTAGGGACATGGTCTTGCACGCGACATGTCGTCTTGATGTGCTAGATATTTGTGCCAAGTTATTTTAAAATCCTTCAATGCATGACAAAGTTACAGTCCGGACACGAATGTGTGAATATATAAAGAATTCCATTACCTTCAAACTCTAAAGTGTGACCTTGACCTTTGAGGTAGGGATGTGGGTCTTGCACACCACACGTCGTCTTGATGTGCTAAACATTTGTGCAAAGTTACTTTACAATCCTTCAATGCATGACAAAGTTACAGTTCGGAAACGAAAAAATGTAGTGGACTCACAGACAGACGGACGGTGCGATTTTAATATGCCACCCTTTGGGGCATAAAAATGAAATAAATATAACTGTGGATTATACCCTAATAAACTCACTGTTTACTCAGTGAAATTAGCAAAATCTTCTACCGGGGTTTACATAAAAAAAGATACCGAGTGTAAATAATGCTGGCAATGATGTGGGGATGATGTCATTAAAATGATGTCATGTGTTCTATGCTTTGGATTGCTTTCTGATAATATTCCAGTGATTTTCAACATTTTATTGAAACAATCTATACAGTACAATGTACATACATTCAAATCTGAACAGTTCAGCAAAGGATCAATCAGTAACTTACATAGATGGCAGGACATAAGTTTGTATCTGAGTCGAATGAAATGAGTTGTAGATCCTCAGGAATTCCTTTCTCAATGAAGATTCTGTGTAACAAGAGATTTGAACCTGGATATAAAATATAAATCACACAATATTACTGAGCTTACAATATCCACTTGAAGTATTCTTTTCATTACTTTTCCCAAATCAACTAGTGATAAAGCAGTTGAGGTCAAATGGTTAGTTATTGACTTAAAATAGGCTTGAGCCCTGCAGTCAACAATGTCTTTTTATGTGAGAAAGTTGGCAGTTATAGAGCACAGGGGTCTGTTACTGGACTTTATCAGGCACAATTGGTAGGTACACTGCCCCGTCTGTAAATAAAAAATGCTCTGGACAAGTAAAAGTAACAAGGAGCATTAACTCTGTAATGAGTCAAGATGGAGTAACTGTTCTTTTGCACTGCAGTTCCTCTCATTGTGCATGACCTTTGTATGAAGTTTTACTGAATTCCAACCAGTAGTTTAAGAATTATGCTCCGGACAAGGAAAAGTAACACAGGGTAATAACTCTGTAATAAGTCAAGATAGAGTTATGGTTCCTGAGCACTGCACTTCCACTCAATGTATGGTGTTGGGCCCAATATTCGTGGTAGGTCCAGAATTCGTGGTATTTAAACAGTTTTTTCTGTCCCCATTGCTCTCAATAAATAAAACAACTGAAGTTAACCAAACTGTAAATATGTTCCAGTTGATGTTTTCCGTTGATATCCGTTACGAAAATTTGGTGTTCTTAACTAAAATGTTGCTTCAGGTACTCCCAACGTGAGTCTGAACTTTTTTTATTGTTGAAATGATTGCTTTTTTTAAAACTGTTACTGGAAGAATAGTTGACTGTTTGTTTATATGTAATCAACTGATATTGATTCACAAGACATAAAATATAATTTTAAACGAGATTCTGAAATATCTATTGGACACTTCTGTTGCGATGTAACTTTTTGGTCCCGCCCCCTCCCCCGAATTCTGGTGCCATGTTCCTGTGACGTCATAGGTCAACACCTTTTTTTTTGGAAGCTGTATAAACATGTGACACCGCATAAATAAATTAAGTCGTGTGTTAAATGTTAGATGTTCTTGGTTATATTTTGACCTTGGTTGTTTCTTTGTTTAATTTTTTGTACCCGGTAGTGTTATAAAGGGTTCTAATTACCACGAAAACTGGGCCAACCAGCATACTTGACCATTGTATGAAGTTGTATTGAATTCCAACTAGTAGCTTTCAAGTTATGCTCCGTACAAGGAAAAGTAACAAAGGGCAATAACTCTATAATTACTCAAAATAGAGTTATAGTTCATGTGCACTGCCCTTCTCAATGTGCTTGACCATTGTATGAAGTTGTATTGAATTCCAGCTAGTAATTTTCAAGTTATGGAAAATGCAACGGACGGACAGACCGACCGACCACAGGGTGACTCCTATATGCCCCTCTAAACTTCGTTTCAGGGGTATAATAAAGCATACCTGGAACATGATGTAAATGTACGATTACTGAAATTTTCTTATGAATATTTTCATAGCTACAGGTAGCATTTGCATTGAATAGTTGGGTCACTATACTGCTTTGTAAAGCTGTCATCCAAATATTCATAAATCTATATGCCAAACACTTTCACTATTCAAACATTATTAGATTTGGTCACCTACCCTCAGAGATAAATCCTTTCATTCCTTCATGGTCAACTGTTTTTGATGATCTCTGAATATCCTGGAATAATGTGTGAAATAACTATGTAACGTACGTCTGTTACAATACTGCTAAAGATGTCAAACATATACAACACACTTTGATGAGATGTACTGATAAACTTTAACAGTTTGTCTACATATTATGCATGTATATCACAAAAACATATGCACATTCATAACAGCTTAGCTAGTTTATGAACTTAAGCATTTAATCAATTAAATCTGCTCTTCCAGAATGTTCTGTCTTTCTTCATATGAAAGATTGATAAAGCCTTTCTTTTCATCTACAATGTTATAGATCATGACAGAAATTATGAGAAATATGCAATTACCTCTCCTTGTGTTATAACTCTGTTTATTACAAATTCAGTCTTCTGTTTGACTATGAATGTTTTTCTGTCTAGTGGACAATTTTCGAGCTGAAAGTAGAAACAATTGTAGTATTAATCTGTATCATCTAAATATTATTATCTACATGTTTTGTAGTATGTACAATATCAGATTAAGACAAGGTGATTATAATGAAAACAACAATTACGTACAGTTTCCTAAATTGGATAAACAAAGGGACAAAAGATTGAGCCTGTATCACACACCTAAGAAAAACAACAACTGCTAGGTACTGGTACTACATGTCAAAAGACTGTGGTTAAAAAAACAGTCTAGCTATTTCATGAGGGAGATTGAATAATTAATAATAACGTCATTTAGACTTAAAATACATGCATTTCACTTCATACATTATATTATACATAGCAACAATACCTTCACATATTCATGATGTTGTTGATCCAGAGTCTCTAAATTATTCCCCACATAAGCAGTGATTGATGTTCCACAGGGCACCCCATCAATAGCTCCATGACTGTTTGCATGGACAAGAAAACATTCCTGCCCCTTGTGTTTTGTGGGTACAATTGAGACTTTAAACTCCCCAAGTTCTTTACCAGTGTCTGATGTTGTGACAAGATGGTCTTCAAACATCAAATACTTGAAATCTCCTTCTGGCACTACAAGAATTGGATTCAAACACAGGATGTGAGTATCAAACCTTGTTTGTTTAAAATTTTACTTCAAAGTTGTGTCCATATATTAAGCAAATTTTTGTTTTACTGTGTGTATACATTTTAAATTTATCTCTGAATAATGCCAGACAACCCACAGGTTTTAATAAGAATTCTTGCAAACATGACATGTGACAAAGTTGTTATTTATTAATTTTGCAACCAGTAAGGTTTAAGCAAGCATTTGCTTATATGTATATTTTGAGTTTCTAGCATTCTATCTTTTCCCATATATCTCTGCCCATAATTTTTAATTGTTTTATATTTAATGGTGTTGTATAAATTTGACCCAGAAATAAAATATTAGCTCTGATACTGCTTAGGAAAACAGTGACACAGATTTTACAACCAAGCTCACAAACCGGGTATAAACATAACTACATGACATACCAAGACTGTTAAGGAAATTAACTGCCTCTGTTGAAGCCTGGGGTGGTGGTACATCTGCTGGTACAGGTGCAACATTATCACCAGAAGTTGCTGAACTGAAAACAAACACACAAACCTTTATCATTCATTCTGCATGTTAACAAAGTCATTTAATCAGTAGCTAGGCTGCTGAAATGTCAGACTGTTATCTTTAGTGTATAGTAGACTCAGGCATGAAGGTCACCACTGTGTCTACTTTACCTAACTTGTTGATCATAGTGAAGACCAACAATATCAGTTTGATATGCTCATTTTGTGATCCTATTATGATTAGGTGTAACATTATTTTGACATCAATTTATTTGGTTTAAATTTCTTATTTAAGTTAGTGGAACAGTCATTAGAGGTGCAATGATATGGTCAAAACCACATTGCGATACACTGGCTTCCAGCGCATTCTGATATTGATGTTACAGAAAAACTTAAAATCAGAATAAAACCACTTGTGTAAATACTTGACCATAAAGCAACAAAGTATGATCATGAAACTGCCTTTTGTTACATCTTACTTGATTTATGGGTGAGTTATACAATTTGGTCTAAGAGCTAAAATTAACCTCCAAGTTCATGAAGGGAAGAAAATGTGTTCTTTTGTTCTTCAATTCTTTGTGATGATTTATACAAAATATTGGGTAAACATGTAGTTGTAATTTTTTTGTGTAATCTGATATGGAATTTAGATGTTTTCTATAGATATAATGTAAACTTACTAAAATCTGAAAACAAACTTGAATGTTCCGCTGTAACTCCCATAATTATGATGACAAGTTTAGAAAAATATCTTGGGACAATTTTTTTCATACATTCTGAAATTTTTATATGCATGCATATGCATAATTGTAGTATATCATACACCTCGATTCTAGTTTCTCTTTTGAAACAGAAATTCAATTATTGCAAGTAAAATTTTTTTTTTATGATTTCAAACCGGAAAAACTGCTATAATAATGTAGTAAAATATTTATTGGGTGCTGTAAAGTTTGATACATTATGTGATATTTTGTGAAAGTTTATTTCAGAACATGAATATTTGCCAAACAACCTAGTTAAAGCCATCTTTATAAATTACGCAAATTATCAGGTTGTATTAACTTTTGAAGCAGTTTGCAATTACTATACTTGATCGTTATTACTGTCTGAAGAGAGTTGGTAGACAGTTTTTGCCTTTACTCAAACTGTGATTTTAACAATTTTTTTTTGATTGCTTCAAACACAATTCAAATTGTTTCATCAAAGTCAAAGTCAAAAGTCAAATTCCGTTTATTCACTCATTTCATATACAAATGAAACAATGAGGTTAACAAAATTATATATTAGAGGCTCAGAATTTACACAAGCAAAGTGATTATAATACAATGTTAATGTTACTAACTCATTAAAGTTAACTTTTAGTAAAATATGCATATAATAATGTTATAATCTGCATTTTCGAGTTGATCTTTTCCTTTAACTCACTTACTGATTTGATAAAGATGTGTTTTGGAGAGTCAGAATTATAATATACAACTAACATGTTTACACTGAAATTTGATGAAAAATTTACACTAAACTGAAAATCCATTAACGAATAGTGTAGGTTACATAATGATATCAAAATCTGAAAGAAAAGGCATAAAAGGAGCAAAGTATGTCTAACTGCAAGACAGAAAGTCAGAGAAAACAATCTGACAAATTACATGCATGCACCACTAAATGTTATATCAAAATGACAGCAAGATGATGGAATAAACAAATAGTAATACTTTACTTTTAGGGCCGTTTTAACGATTGAAAAACAAACAAACAAATAAGTCATTTGTTCATTGTTTAGAATGTATTTTGACGTTGTTTTTTGTTTTAAACACTTAGATCTATAACGCAGTTATATGGAAAATTGCAACGGAAACTGACCGTGAGAATAAAAATTTGTTGTGCACGGATTTAACGTGTTATAACAAATGTTCATTGATGTATATCATTTTAGAAAACATTGTGACAAAGATTCGCGTGGCCACGCGTTTTATTCTTGCTGGAATTAAAATACGCTAGATAGAGTAAGGTACTAATTTTATATATACATATTCATACAAGTAATTATTTTACAGAAAGCATTATTTTCTTTTATGAATTTGCACAGTTTAATGTACTGTGCACCGTTTATATGATTAAGTAGTTTTTCCATTTTGTAAGTGTTAGGTCTTCTGTAATAGTAAGGTTTCAAATATAACTTTCTTTTCATCTTCAAAGGTTTACACTGGAAAAGGTAATGAAATTCGTCCCCTATGTAATTATTTTATTGTCATTATTGCATAAATTGCATACTCGTAAATTTAGAGGTGTTTTGGACCAGTTTCCTGTTTCTATCGGCAATCGATGGTTTCTCGTTGAATTTCAGCAATATGTAAGGTAACCATAAGGTGTGCTTGTGAGATATCTTTCAAATTGAAACGTTTGTTTGAATATTCTGTATGTTGAACCTTTACTTGAATTTTCAATCTGGGAGTACCATGCATTTATAAACAGATCTTTCAATTTTTGCTGCACAGATAATTTTAACCACTTCGCGCCTGGGAATGTTTGGGTATTCCAAATGCCTATAAAACCACATTTAGTTAATATATCCTTTACTGAAAACAGCCATGGAAATTTTTTTCTTTAATGTATGATCGTGTAGCTCTAGTGAGGAGTTAAAAATATTTTGTATATTAGGTAGGACAGTTTGTTAGGCTCCGTGTTTACAGGGTAGCATAAATGTGCCCAAAACGAGATTAATTTTTGTCTCAATATCCACAGATAATGGCATACACCCACTTTCACCATAGACCATATAACTAGGTGTTGAGTTTTTCATTTTGAGGATGAGTTTTAAAAATCTTAGTTGAACTCTCTCAAGGCGTCTATATTTCCATATCCCCATGCTTCCGCCTCCAAACAGTAGTATAGGTTTTATTGTTTTATTGAATAAATCGATCTGGAGATCTAGAGGGAGTTTTTAATCTATTTATATTTCTGATTAGACCATACATTGCTCGTGTAGCTTGCAAAGAAATGTGTTTTTTTGGCTTTGAAAAATGACCCGCCTCTACTAAATATGATCCCCAAGTACTTAAATTCGGAAACAATTTCTAGCTTTTCGTTTTCAAAAGTGAAAGAATATTCTGGTTGTCTCCCTTTAAAAAAACGACTATTTTAGTTTTATTTAGATTCACAGTTAATTTCCATGTTTTACAATACTGCTCATAATTATCTAACGCGTTTTGGAGATCTTGTTCATTTTCTGAGAGAATTACTGTATCATCAGCATATAGTAGAATGTACACTTTTAAGAAGTTGTACATGTCTTCTGGAACATTATTAGGTATCAAACGCCTTCTACAGATTCATTTTGTGAAAAGTATTCATGCAAATCATTTAGGAAGAGAGAAAAAGCAGGGAGACAAATTTTCACCTTGTCTCACGCCAATGTTGCACGGGAAAAAGTTTGATAAAGTAGAATTAACTGACACACAAGACTTAATATTATGATACATGTTCTTGATGAGCGTAAGACTTTACCATTTATGTTTGTATTTAAAAGTTTTTCCCAAAGACCCTGTCTCCATATTGTATCGAATGCCTGCTTAAGGTCAATAAATGCACAAAACAGCTTCCTTTTTAGAATTGTTAAGTAATTGAATGATGTTGTGTAACACGAATATATGGTCTGAAATCGAATGGCCCTTCCTAAAACCTGCCTGCGCATTGTTAATGAGATTGTTTGATTCTACGTATTTCGTTATTCGGTTATTAATAACCGATGTAAATAGTTTACGAAACAACTTAAAAGGGTGATAGGCCGATAGTTTTCAGGTTTTGTTGCTCTCCTTTTTTTCTTGTAGATCGGATTAATAACTCCTAAAGTCCATGCTTCGGGTAAAACGCCACTATCGAATACTAGGTTAAAAGTTTAATGTATATATGCTTAAGTAAATGCCATGTTGATTTAATATGTTCGTTTACAATTTTATCGAGGCCGCTTTGCTTTATTAGTATTTAAAGATTTCACTGCAATTTCTATCTCTTGTTCGGTAATTGCTTCATTTATTACTACTTTTGGTTTTCAGTGTTATAATTAATATCATCGTTTCCATTTTTGGACTTTTCTTTGTAGTTAACATCCCTAAAAAAGTTATGAAGGTCGTTCATTGTGGCTGCCGTATCATTTGATGTTTTTCCATTTATTTTTTCCAGTACTTTCTTGGGTCTGATTTACCCAAGTTTCTTAATCTTTTAACATTTTTACTTTTAAAGTCATTAAAATATTTTCTCATAGTGCTTTTTATATTTTTTACTTTTCTGATTTTAAATTATTCTTATTTGTTATATTTTTCCGCAGTTTGTACATGTATTTTGCGCGGTGGAAAGCGCTTCTGGCCTTTTTACAATTGTTGCCAAACCATTTTGGCAACGCGCATCACAGCAGGTGTCATTAACTTTTCTTTTGCTATAACCGAACGATTTTTCTGACGCATTTAAAAACAAACCGATATGCTTTGTACAACGTCATCAACGTAATTTTGGTCTATTGGGCCGTTAGCAGAATTAAGTTTATTTTCATTTGTCTAATTTTAACGGAATCTATAGTTTCAATGAAAATATTTTGCTTTGATTTGTCCCATAATTTCATCGATATTTTTGCTGTTTTTTTCTGTGTATGGTGTTCATCTTGGCAGTGTCGAAATTTAACAAAGCGAAACTGCACTGTGTGCATCTGAATACAAAGGACAAAAATCTAACACAACAAGTGATTCAATACACCTAAACATATTTGATGTACATACAAAATAATCAATATTACTGACATCTTTACTGTAGGTCTGCCAGTATCATCACCAGCAGTGCGACCGTTGAGGATATACAAGTTGTTTGCCTGTAAAAATTCGATCTCTTGTAACCGTAATTGTTTGACGATAAATCAAGATTACACCGATTTTTCTTTTTACACTTTTGCTATTTTCAAAATGTAATATTTCTTCGTTATACTCTGTTGACACATCATCTAGATTTTGCTTTCAAAAAGTGTGTTATCAATTTCAATATAATCTTTTTAAAGCCTTTTGTTCTGGAGTTAAAATCTCCGTACAAACATATATAAGGATACCGCTGTGTAAAACCTGTGAGTTCAACTTGTATTTCCATAAACGGATCGTCTGCAGCAAAATCAGAATATTCTGGGGGAATATATATTACCCCACATAATACCGTATATCGGGTTTTTTTCGCGTGTGTCTAATTTTCGCTATATTCGCGAGCAGTGAAAATCGCGAACTTTAGAAACAGCGAAAATTTAGTACAACATTTCGCGAAATTGTTTGTTCCGCATGCGTGTTATACACGTATCACGATTAGAACATTATCTAACATGAACTGTTTAACTATCATATTATATAAGGTGTCAGTTCTTTACCTTACTTACCGGAATACAATATCAAATCAGGTGTTGAATAATAAACCTCTGAAGACAATTGAGCTTAAAACAGTTGAAACCTGTTAAAACTAACTCCGCCAAAGTGCGAAAGTCATTATCGATGCGCCATAAATACCATTCATTCAATGCACATACATGATGTATTATTATTTATTTTAGCAAACAAATAAAACAAGCGAAGCAGTTCGAGATACCGGTTTATAGCACTTCATTTCGTTTATAAACGATGTCATGGTAAATTTCCGCTAAGTCAAAAAGCGAAAATCAAAATCAACTTTTTTTAAAATCGCGAAAATTAGAATCGCTAAAATTAAAACAGGACCAAAATCGCGAAATTTGATGTACGCGAAAAAAACCCGATATACGGTATGTCATTGTTTAGTTTTGTCAAACTTTTATCTATAGTGAACCAGAGTACTAAAGCACTTGCACTATTTACAATGTGTATGTATTTAACGTAATCTTCATTAAACCAAATTGAAGGCATGCAGCATTGTATTTGACGGCAGTCTTACTATTTTGGAAATAAAGTGTCAACCTGTAAAATCGAGTAGACCGATTTTACAGGTTGACACTTTAAGAGCTGTTCGCCTTCTACGTCTCACTTTGATGTGCAAATAGCTGGGAACACATACCCAACAAAATTCTGTTGGGCACTTATAAACGCAATAAAATACAATATTTAAATGTATTTATGAGTTAACATGTAGTATTCAGTTTAAAAATAATACTAACTCAATTCCAAGTTACATTTACCTATTTACACACCTGCATCAATTGGTGAAATATAATTTTAAACAGCATCTCATCACTGGGGTCCATCTCTGTAACACGATAAAAAGATGACTGACGAGTTTTTGACCAGTTGCCTGTAGATAGTGTATCACTTTATTGTTGGGTTGTTTTTCAAAAAAATTGAAGGTTTAAAAGATTGTTAACCTGCTGGTTGGAAATATCTGCAATATATTGAGCTTTTAAGTTATTTTCATCATACTATACATGATTTTAATAAGTAACCGTTATTTGTATAAGAATTAAGATTTTAACTTTCAAACAATGTTAATCGTATCAATTTCAATGTTTCCACTGAAACAAGACAGTATGCACTAAAAGAAAATATTTTCTTTAAAATATTGCCCTTTATAACAATAATAGTTTAATTAAGTGCCGTAGGTATAAGTAATCATTCAACATTAAGAATATGGATGATGTTCATTTTTTTATTATTGTCTCTGTTTGTATGAGGATTGCAATTCTAATGTCACGTAATTGTGTCGATAGGGTCACGGTTTTTTACCAGTGATGGGTGATTTAGAAATCTCGTTTTACGAGGAGCCGTCGTATATTGAGGACACAAATGTTTCTTTTTCTGTAGAAGAACCTGTTAGATATGAGAACAATAACTTGTAAACTGTAGATTTAACGAGGAAAGTGTATGTTTGTCCCGAGTGCCCTTACAGGATATGGGATTTTAACCGACATAAGAAAGTAGTCCACAGGAATGTGAGGTATCCATGTAGTGTGTGTAATAAACAATATAGTTCCCAATATGACCTTAAAGAACATAGTTACACAGTTTGTACATACGAATTCGCATTTCATCTGTGAAACATGCTTGGGAGCGTATTCAAAGTCAGGTTCTTATGTATCTGAATGGTTATATAAGATGAGAAATAATTTAGACATATATTTTCGGATATTTTATGCTCCTTAATAAAATCGCACCGCATGTTCGTCTGTATGTGCGTCCGTTCGATATTTCGTGATGTAACTTTGTCATGTATCAAGAAACTTTAAAACTTGGCAAATATTTTCTCCATATAAATGCGACGTGTCACATGCAATGCCCATGTCCCTTACTCAAATATCAATGTTTCACTATAACTTTGATCATAATAAAATGTTGTATACCAGAGTGTAAATTTGTCATGTATCAAGTGATTTTAATAACTTGAATCCCACTATGAGAAATATACTCGTACCCGCTCGGGGACATTGGTCACTTACAGCGCCATCACTTGTATGACCATATTTAGTAAGTTTTTTTTTATCAAAAAATGCTAAATATTAATACAGTTAGAATCTAACTTTTTTACTGCCGTATGACGTTGTTAAAACTTTGACACTCGGATGAGCGACCTAGGACTATGATAACTCTCTTGTTTACTTTTTGTGATTACATGTAGTTATTGGTATTAGTCCATAACATGGAAATCATTAGATTTCTGAAGTAATACGCCAATTTAACATACTCAAGGTTCGTAGTTTACTGTTTGATGTAACTGTGCTTTCAAAGGTTGTTTCGTGTCGCTTTGGATGAATGTCAGCAACATGTCGTATGGCATCTTTGGTGTAACAATATTTACAACGTAGCTGCCTTTCCCTGGAACCAAAGGCTATCGTCATAAAAACCGTGACAGCTTAAAAGCTATCGTCATATAATTAGTGACATCTAAGAAATAAACCGTGATACCTGTTGAAATATTGTTTGAATATCGTATAAACACGCCAACATCTAAATTTGCTCTAGTTCGTACCTGGACATGACAAATATTGTATTATGTGCATAAACAACGATAACTCTGTATCATTTGAATCGGTTTTTTTTAAATATCACTAATATGTCTGATTTTACTTTGAAAAGTGACATATTTAAGCTTCTTTCATGTCTAATTTCTGCAAATATATAACCGACAGCTTTGCATTATGAAATTAATTTATATCATGCCCCAAACATTCACGATATGATATATAATTTGTTTGTTTTTTACCATTTTGATGCAACTGATTGTTGCTTCTAAACAAATAGCTCGTGAAAAACCGATACACTATCTACAGGCAACTGTGACAAAAACTCGTCAGGCATCTTTCCATCGTTTTACAGAGATGGACCCCAGTGATCATGTTGTATGTGTAAACTTGCATGTTTGTGTTTAAACATTTAGATTTTTATATAAAGTGGTAAGGTTTTTCATAAAATCTTAGGTTTTCATTTAGACCGATATTTAATTCTTCATTTTAGAGTGGAAATTTGTTATTTGAACTAGGTAAATTGTGTATTATGCGTCAGTTGAACCTGATATTGAAACTGCACTTCCCGCCTATTATGGAGCACATTATATAAAATATCAGATCTGTGAAAGGGGTCACACTGGCTAATTTGACAGTGACCTTAGTAAATATAATGTAATTCGAGTTGTGATGACTGTTAATCTGATACACACTTCTGTACATCTGCACATTCCTAGCAATGTGTTATGTTAGTAATTCATTTAAACGATGAATATCACAGAATGGGCAATTCGGGTTTCATATCCCCCCAACGCTGTATTGATTATTAAGAGATCCTTCATAAATAAAGCATGGTAGACATAAAATGCAGTACGAGTATGAGATAACAGAATGGCTAGTCTCAATAATTAGATTCCAAACACAGACCCATTTAACATACAGACATTTTATAGTTATCTGTGCTTTTACGTCTCAACCAGAAACCACAAAAACTGTGGTGGAAATCAGATAGGCCCCATTTTATTTTTTCTGTGGTTTTTCATGTTATTTTTTATACTGAAATGATTGGAAACAGTTAAATAACAATAATATGAAGAAATAATTGAGTAAAATACATCAAAATGCGAAAAAAATATTGTTAAACCTCTCACAATAACCCAGTATTTCCATTGTATTGCAGTATTTCGTGTGACCGCTGTCAATGTAAGTTTAGTTTACTCAGATGGTACAAGAACATGGTATCTGTCAACATGAATTCCAAATGTCAAACATAGAATACACACTTTTTAAAATAATGTTAGTTTTTGTTACCATTTTTTAAAAATAAATGATACTTCGGTTTCTATCCAACCTGGGACGAATATTATTGCTCCAGATCAAACATAAAACAATTCGTAAAATGCATGCCTTTTAAAGATTCTTACAACATAATGTTAATTCAACCAAATACCTATAAAATAACGATTGATAAGTCTTTGATTCCATGCAGTCGCTTTTAATAAATGATTCATAAGTAACTATTTATAATCTAGTAAATAATGCCAGAGATAAGATCATGTCCAAAAATCGTGCAGGTTTCACAACAGTAGTAGTGTTTACCTATAGCTGCCATTTTCCCGATAATGTAAAGTAGCGTGTTATATCAGTAATATTTGTTAATTGCTGTCAAAACTTTTTGGAATTAGCAATTTGCTTGCAATAAACTGCAACTGAAGCAGATAATTAAACCCTTTCTAGGCATGTTAGTTTCATATTGGTATGTTATTAAATTATTGCCAAATATCTTGGCTGAACAAATTTTCTTGGGCATTGCATAGGCAAAGAATAAGATATTTCCAACACAGTTAGCCGGATTTCTGGTTGGTACTCGGAGGCTAGATAGCGCGTAGCAAAGAATATAACGATAATCACCCGTTGAGTACAATTATTTGGACTAACAGAATGGCATACCGTAATGACATGCTCATTAATTTGTCAGTTTCATGTTAGGACAGTAAAACAATTTGGTTTCTTCTTTATTTCTAAGAAAATAGTTTCATAGGTAATCCCTCACTCCTTACAACTTTTTGTTATTGTGTAATTATTTTGTGCAGTGAAACTGATCTTGATTAAATAGCAGAAGATACGTCATAGTGCTTCTCTCATGAAATTGTATATTTCAACGGTAAAGTCACTCGAACTGAGCAAATTTGATAAAATAACTTGATCGTGCTAAATAAATCAACGGATCCCCAGATTTATACCAAAATTTGCACAAACATGCATTCAACGATTTAATGTGTATTAAATATATACCTTGTGGTAAGACTCATAGTTGGAATCAGTCGTTATTTGGCAGTAAATTCAAAGAAAAACTTTAAATTTACATATTTCTAGATGATAATTTTATCACTATGGCAATATTTCCGGGATGGGAAATAACTCATACAGAATATCCGGTGCAGGGGATATAACCCGTTTCCATACGTGTCACAACTGTACAAATATCTCGCTCATTCGACCTACTGACTGAAAAACAGAGGCCTAGCACTACGTATAGCTCATTTGATAGAGGGCGGAGGGCATGACCCCCTTTAATTTGTTTATGAAAAATGCAAAATGGTGCGTTTTGGCGTTTAACTTGCAATGCTTGATACGAATTGATACATTTTGCACAAAAAAAAAACAGCGTCAAAATAGAAAATACATATGGGGAAGAACATAAAGTGATGGCTGATTCACTTTAAGTGCTGTTTTTGGTGTATGCTCGTAAATATGTATTTTAAACTTACAACAAAAAAACAAGTTTTTGGTAATACAGCAAAAAAAAAAAAAAAAAAAAATCAAACAGGGAATGCCACGTACCAAAAACGCAGCCTCCCCAAAACGAGCCCCACAGCACTCAGAAGTGCACACCAAATCAAAATACAAAAAGGGCAGTCACAAATCAAGTACTTAAAATATGAAAAAGTTAGAATTTATGCAGGTTAGGAATGACAAAGTAATGAACCATAAAAAACAGGATACATGGGTATAAATGAGGTAACAGGCCTGTTGGTTTTCTTTATCATATTTTAAAGTAAATTTAAGTCAGTTATTTACTTGAAATGTGCTTCTATTACAACTGTCTTACTTTTACATATATTTGTCGGGAAATAACCCATTAGCTTATGTTTCTTTGTTATTCTCTTCTCCGACGGTAAATAAAGCTTCTTGTATCTTGGCCTCGTGTTATCGTCTCTTGCCTCATGTTTTCGCATCTCCGCATTGTCTTATTGTATTTTCGGAGTACGATTCGCGAATGTGCACGTTAACACAGACGGACAACACATATGTCAAATACTCTTCTACTACACTATAATCTTCAATAACAAGTTCATTCAAATACCTTAGTATTTTGAAGACCTTTAAAGAGTTTTCGTATTCGTTTGAACTTAACTAGACAGAACATCTGATTCAATATTGAAATCGAAAACTATCTTGTTGCAATTGAATATATAACACACTTGTTAATTATTTGTAACGTATTTAAGCTATCGAGGAACGGATCACCAAGTGATCACAAGTAATGGTAGCTTTGCGACTCCTAGCCAAAGTTCTGAGTCTGTGTCAGGTAGTGTTGAAATACTGTTAGCTTAAGGTTTTGAGCTTGTTTCAGACGATAATGAAGTACTGGTGTATCTATCCTGAGTCCGCCTCCGTGGTCGAGTGGTTAGATTCGTTGATTTGAAATCACTATAACCTCTAATAGATGTAAGCATGTGTTGGAGCCATGCTACCAACAATATTAGGGTTCCGAGACTCTTTCAGGTAATGATGAATACTTAACTTCAAGACGAAGTACTTACTATAATTCAAGTTTATTCATGACAACAGCCAACAGTACAGTTGAATAAATATACAGCATTCAACAATTTATCAAAATTAACTGTTGACAAAATGTAGTTTTCAGTTACACACAACAAGGTTACTCTCAGTAACATTCCTTCAGGTTACAGAACTTATTATGCTTAGACTTGACTTGTTATTTGATAAAGCTGTCTGCGAAATAAATTCGCCAAGAAGATTTAACACCTAAACGTTTAGCTCAATGGTAAAGAGCTATGGTGCTCAATCATATTTTTTAGCATGTGAAGTTCTCAAAAAATGAACAAACAGGGGTTTATATACTAACCAAGGTTCACACAAAAAGTGTGGGTATTCTTAATGTGAGAAATTGTGAACTTCACATAAAGTAAAAAGTTGTTAACCTAGCTTCGCACAAAATATGTGGAACTTATAGTGATTTGAAACAAAAGGGATTTCATCAAAGAAAACTACACAGATCATAATAGATAAATAACCTATATTAATGATTATAACCTCTAATTTACGATTAAGAGGGTCAGTAGCTATATATAGCATGACATATTTACACATTAAAGTAAGTAGACTGGAGTTGTTAAGCCAGTATCCTCTATACACTGCATCAGGAATTTGCCAAAACCAGGAATTGCACATGGCAACCTGCATAAAATTAATAAGGTACTTTTGATGCATAAAGATGTATATTCAGAATAAATTTTTAGCTAAAATATATTTAAAAAAAATATACACAAGGTTATCCTCAAACAATAAATGTCTGATGTCAAATATAATGTCACAAAATGTCTCTTAAAGTTTGGTTGCTGTATCCAGTTTCTACTCTCAAGTTGTACGGGGGCACTACACTACTTTAAAGTTTCACCTGACATAACATTAAATACAGAAATACCAAATTAAACACATAACTGCAATCACTTAAATTCAAAACATTGTCAATATAATGTTTTTGTACACCTTAAAATTTATAGGGTTATGATGTTCCAGCTTACAATTTAAACAGTTCATTCACTTTCAAGTGTTTATGTCTAGGATTCCAATATTAGTTCAAATTATAAACGACTCCATTTTCTCAGACTTGAATAGACACAATCGTCTCTGATTGCAGAAGTGCTTTTTCAAAATGAGGTCATGTTTTCCCAAATAGTTTTCAGCCAAAGTAACACCGCACAAATGTGAAGCTTCAGCATCCAGTTCTTGATTTATACTGCACCATCGTATGGTTATAACCTATATGAAAATCTCAATTTGTTCGATTGAATTTGTAATTTTAAAGTCCTCAAAGCTAGTATAACTGTAAATTACTATTTCCATGTGAGCTTGCGAAGTGACACAATGCCCCGTGTTCTCGATACTAAGAAATAAATAAAATGAGGTAAGTGTTCCAGACAATTCCTGGTTGCGAATGTCTCTGCTTTTCCAATCAATAGCAAGGCCCTGATGTATCTTCCAAACAGTAAAGCTTTCTTTATGCAGTCATGCCTTCGGGCTCTGTCAGGACATATTCGGAGACAGCAGCAGCTAGCCTACACCTACCTGGGTCAAAGATTCATCTGATGATGCTCAATGCTGGCGACACTTGCACATCCCCAGTAAGGCTGGTGCATTACCATATTATGAGTAGCCACCTTGGATGTGTTCAGCATGGCTCCATCAGGATGTTGATTAAGAAATAATCTATGGCTTAGAGTGCTTTATCGAAATTGAAGCATTCCCCGGAGGTGATGTGCCTGGCGGAATAATTCACGAGGGCGAAGCCCGAGTGAATTCACATTACCGACGGGTAATTACCGACGGGTAATTTACCATAAGATTCACTCAGAGTGTTTCTCTATTATATTTTCTCCATTTCGGTGATCTTCAGAAGATGAGGTTAAGCTGTAAGTTTGTTTCTGGCTTTGTACTTTGGCTACTAGTTGGAGCACTTGGATACAGCTTTTGTGCGTTTTCTTACTTTCTTAACATTTCAAGTAACTGTTGCAAAATTATGGACTGGCAAATTCTTTGTACCATGACTACACCTTTACTTTATCTACGGTTTCGCTTGTTAACCATCTGATATAAACACAACTTGGTGGCTCTGGCATTCTGTTCTGGGCTGTAAGTCTCCAGCTCTTTGAATATATCCATGTCACATACTGCCTTCTGCTACTATGTCAATAAAAGTGCCTGTAGACATTATCATAAGTGTCAGGTTGAGCTTATTAAATATTACTTTATTTTCAGTGTTGGGTTCTTTATGAAACTCAACGTGGAACTTTATATCGTCATCCTGTAATTCATCCACTAACCGCCTTGTCAAATCTGCGTCTCTTGTTTTCTGGCGTTATCATTTAGCCTTTTGAGATCAGATGCAAACTCTTCTGGTTTCTGCAATCTTCTGCTGAATTTTGCAACGAAGGACTTTTGTGTCTCAATAACTCTGTATCGGCTATTTATCTCAGATACATAATTTATTATCATGTTTTGTACATGTAGTTATGCAGTACAGTTCGTTGCAGCTGGTAGAAGTCAAACTAGACTGCTTGTCCTTCAAGTCGAAGAAGAAGCTGGTGTAGCTTATCCAACATGTCCCGGCTGTATCTGTTTACTATGGCATCAAATCTGGCACACAAACTAGCCGTCTTCCTTATCTGAAAGGTGGCATCATTACATCCATCTGAGCCGGTCTATCGGAAATATTGAGTATTCACGGACATATCTGCCATGAAACTCATTGTACTGTAATGAGTCCTCTCCAATTCCCTCATACTAGCCAGGACCAAATGGACTAAAACTAAATTGGATTTGGGTGGCAAGTTTCCTGTTATTGCCTTGTGAGACATTACTGTATGCGTGATCTTCATAGGCACTATAGGATTGTTTCCTTTATGTGCTAGTACACGCCTTTAACAGGTTGTCTGCCTATTAGTACATGGTAATTAGAAGAAGGATATTGGTTGTGGATTTCAATAGGTGGCCTTGCAGTGGCGTCATGTATCTGATCATTGAATATTTAGTTGCTTTCACTTGTGCGTTTTGTGGTCTGCATCTCTTTTACATCTTTTAGTACCTCTGCAATATTGCTGACCATTTGACCAATCCCAGACAGGGAGCTATCGCATTATTCTTGAAGAATATGGAGTTGAAACGACTTATTTACTGGCTGGTCTTCTACATGGAACCTTGTCTGTCTATGACTAGGAAATGTTTTAAACTAGGTGGAAAACCATCTATTTCGTCATGCGTTTGCCCAGTCATTAGGAAACTAAACTTAACTATTCATGCACTTTATGAGTAATCATATCACCATCATTAATAATCAGCCTATCATTATGCTATTATATTAGACGTTGGTTTGTATCACTAGACTCTAAAAGAATTTTGAATCGCGCCATGCTGTCGCCATGAAATTTATATAGTTATAATATAGAGCAGTACCCCTGTATAAAAGTTTTGGATACAGCATCAAACATTAAGAGGTTGTTTTAGAACACTTTGTATACATTTTGTACTTACTTTTAGATGTTTATTGTGTGGTAATAATGTAGTTTATACTTAAAACATTTAATTTACCTAAGCTTATTTCGAATGTACATTTTATGCATTTAAAAATATTAGTTATGTCTGATGCCATGTGCACTTCCTGGTTTTGAAAGACACTTGCATTTCCTGGTTCAGTGCATTGTGGTGGTATAGTTGCTTCGCAACTGCAACCTACTGATTTGTTAACTTTAATGTATAAATAGGTAAAAACAAATAATATCAAACAATGCCACGTACCAAAAACTAGACCAATTTCAAACAGCTCTAAAGAACAATTAACCCTCTTAAGAGGAAATTGATACTTGATCGTTCCTTTGGTACTATTATTTATTATTATCTGAAGAGTTCCCTTTTATTTAAGTAATATCAACACAAATCCACACATAGCGTGTGAAGCTTACACGTTTTTGTCTGAAGTTATAAAAGTCTCACAGTGTGAAGTGTTAATGTTAATCGAACACTTCAGAAGTGTTTAAAGGAATCAATTCTCAATTCAGAGCTACTCTATCGCACCCGTCTTCCGGAATTGAAGGTATTGAAGTAAAAAAGCTTAATCGAACGCTTCAGGAATGCTTCAAAAATCAATGCCCAATTCAGAACTACCAAATCGTAATCGTCTGTATTAATTGCAAAAACAACCTGATATTAGAATAGTCATATAGAATCGGCAATTAGATTTTAGATATTTCCAATTTTAATGGCAACCGTACACAGATATATACTTTACATTGCTCTTCCTTTACATTGTCTTGCCTATCTAGCCATCTGAAAACTTCCATGTTGTAATAAGGGTAAGTGTATGCAGGAACAAAACAGAATAAAAAGCTGCCAAGAATATTAGGTTCATCGGGTCTCATACCTTGTGTATATATCTAGGTGGCATTAGTTGGCCCTGTCACAGTCGAGTGGTAGACGAGAAAAGGTGACTTTAATTTTATTTTGGGTCCGCAAGAGATATAACAAAACACATTAAACTACCTGTTGTTTCAAAATCGACTACATGTAACAGCTAGGTTTGACAGCAGGGTACCCTATATCACTGAATGTGGGTTAGTGTTAATGTGACCAGTTGTTGCAGGATATATATGTAAAGTAGGAGACACGACGGACGACGTATTCTTGGCAGCTTCTACTCTTTTTTTTTGTCCTGCACACACTGTCCCTTATTGCATTTTGGAAGTACTTTGATGATATAGTAAGGTAACATGAGGTAAGGTAAAATAAGGCAAGGAAAGAGCAAAGTGATGTAAGATAGATATCGGTGCAACGTTTCATTAAATTTATTTGTGTTGAGGTGACGCTTCATGTTACGTGTCGGTGCTTGTCGAATATATCTCAGTTTTTGATACGAAGTGCTCAGGGTAAACTATTGCGATTCGCCAGATGTCGGCCGTCCGGCTTCTGTCTTTGTACATTTAATGTGAACATTCTACAGACCACACTTTGTACCCAATTATCATGAAAATACTCATAATGTTTGAAACACGGACACATGAGATATTAAACTATTTCTCAAGCTCTTGTTAACCCTATAAAATGTAAAACTAGCTCGCGTAGGTCACAGAATGTTCAGAACTGGGCAACAATGTCACAAAATAATGTTAGTAACAATGAAATACCTGGGACGAATATATACTTATATTAATTTATTGCTCCAGGGAATTCTTAGTAAAAAAACATTCTCAAATACAGCATTACCAAAAAATCAAAACGAGCAAATAATGTAAATAGATATACAGGATAACAATAATTACACTATTATATATTTAGAGAAGTCAATTGATTTAAAATTTGCAAAACCGGATACGTTTATAACAATACTAGGAATAAAAAGAACGCATTGCAGTTTATTTTAAGGACTAGAATAGTATCATGTATAAAAATTGTAGGACTATTTATTGACAAAACACAATAGATTTTTTTGTTTTATTTGAATACTATTGACACACATATATATTGATCACAGGATAAATCACTTTTCACACTTAATACAAAAAAAACACATAAAAATAGTGAATGTTATCCAGTAGTTGCATATGTACATAAATCACTTTTCACACTTAATACAAAAAACACATACTATAATAAAAATAGTGAATGTTATCCAGTAGTTGCATATGTACAATGTACTTGTTATTTTAAAGTGGACTTGTGTCTAACTTGTTTAACTGTACTTTTACCAATTCATTCGTTTCAGGAATAGCCTGGCAGAAAAATGTTATGGATGTAAAACTATAAGTTTGAGGGACTTAAAAGTTACGTTTGCTTTTACTACATACATAACAATCCTTTGTTTTAAAGTCATGGCTAAAACTTACGACAGACATACGACGTAAATAAGACGGACTTTTCAGTATCTCATCAGTAAGGGCGCTAAAATCTGACACTTTATATATAGTAAAAGACAAAAACATATTTGCCCTGATGAGCAGAAAAAGCGAAACCGATTGGCGAATAATGATTTAATTAATTCATGGACTGTGTTTTTGTTGACTGAAGTTAATTATAGTAAAAGACAAATATATATGTTCCACTTTTATAAAAATGGATAAACCCATCAGTTCCTCAATTTAAACAGCTGGATTATATAACTTTTTTTCTGTCTAAATCTCGAAGAAACTGTGGATTCTACTAAACAATGCTAAATAAGAAAAGAGCACATCCTTCACGAATAACATATAAATATTATATATAATCCGGGTGCTTTCAAGAGAAAAAAAGTTTTTAAGATTAAAACAATTGCGATTTTTGCTTAACGTACAAAAATAGAACAGAAAAGAATATATCTTCTTCCGATCATAGGGTCATTTACACGAGGTGTGATTCTAATATATACAAACATCAACATTAGTAAGCATTTAAAGAAACCGAAGCTTAATTCGAGTTCTTTAGAAAAAAGAAACTGATGTAGATCTATATTACTTACGAAATAACGAGAAGTATCTTGTGAAAAGATACACGACCGTAGTAGCTAATGTGTTGAAGATATTTGGTGCTAAAGAATGGACAGAAACTGACGGTAACCGCACCTATTAACTTTATTCCACTTATCTTAGAAATCATAAAATATAAAAGATATTAATTATCTGTTAGTTCTAAGTCTATGTGCACTTATTCTTAATTTAGTGGAAACGCCTGGCCCCAATTTCATGAAAATACGTAAGTAATTGGTTAGCTGAGTAGGTTATTTTTAAGTCTAATTGTCACATAAAATAAGAATATTTATTGTTGTCATTTTTAACGATAGTCTATTTTTTAATAAAATTAACATTTTGAAAGAACAAAAATATTGTAAAATATTTATTGCAAGTCAGATTGAGCGAAAAATTCATTTGAGTATAAGTTAAGAATTGTAAGAATCTTAAGAATTTACTTAGTTTAAATTACTTGCTAAAACAACATTTCGTCCACAAATACTAACAAGTGTACATAATTGAAATTAATCAGTAAATACGATTCTAACCATCTGGAGTTCTTTAAATGATGTACTCTGATATAAGTGTTGAAATAAGTTGAGCATGTTACTGAGTAATTACTTAAGTATTTTCGTGAAACTGGGGCCAGATTCTTTTAACAATTTGAAGAACGACCGTCGTCTGAACCTGCTTTTGAATGATGAATAGGTTCTTAGTTCTTCGGTTTTACTGATACGGTTTGCAGACAAAGATGGATACCAATGAGATTCAAACAAATTAACTAACTTTTTTCTGAAAAACACTAGCCAATGTTTCATTCCTACGCAATAAATGAGGGATACTTAGTTAATGTTACACATGCTATATTCCGGAAAACCAACTATTTTATTGCTATTGTATAGCGCTGTACTTTCCTTAAATGCAGATGATAAAAGATTGTTAACTTTACCATAAAGGCATTTATAGTAATTTATAGTGTTACAAATAATACAAACATTCCAAGTAGGGTTTGTAATTTGTCCAAACAGTATAATTATGAAATATTTTATACCAACAAATGAAATAAATGACGAGTATTAAGAACTCCCGACAGAATTTATCAACTTCATACGGGACAAGACCGTGATTTATCGAGGATCTTCTGACATTGTCTTTGTACC
Source organism: Saxidomus purpurata (assembly GCA_022818135.1). NCBI lineage: Eukaryota > Metazoa > Mollusca > Bivalvia > Venerida > Veneridae > Saxidomus > Saxidomus purpurata. The sequence goes on from JAFMSR010000013.1 coordinate 43,405,638, forward strand.
ACACGCCATGCGCCTAATATCTATTTATCTTTAAACAGAATACAATAACTTATTTAGTTTTAACAGTTAAGGTTTCAAGTTTCTAAAGCCCTCTTAAATGGTAACACTAACACACCTGCAGAGTCAGCATAATCCACATGCGTGGGTAATTGTATTTAAATAAACATAATCAAATGATCTTAATAGATTTACAACATGATTATGATAATGCTTTTTTTGATAGACAATATTTTATGTCATTTGAAAAAGCAATTATTTCAGCTCAATACATTCATATATTTTCACAATTATCAGAGAAGATATTGATTTACAAGGAGGTGAATCCTTGAGCTGAATTTTATCCAACTATTTTGAAATAAAGCCAAATACTCAGAAGAAGAATATTCTAAACTTTTAAGTTTGAAAAGAAAACATTTCTAGTTACCAGACTCCAATTACTAATCCCGAAATAACCATAAATTACACCAGTATATTATATAATATTTCATTCAATGTTTTTGACTTTGCCTTCTGTCATTTCGAGCATTATGGTATACGTATTTGTTGCGTGTATATGACTCTCGAAGTTTTTTGCTTACATGTATTGCATTCGTCGGCTTCAATGTTCATAATTTCCACATGTTTTTCCTGTCTTTGCGGTTCTGACTGAAAGTCGATCTTTCTTTGCTTCCGTTTCTTTGTTTTGTCTTTCAATGTTTTAACGATAGACGGAAACAATTGTGTTGTGTTGAATGTCTCAGTCTTCGTGACGTCATCAAAGTCTTGGTTTTGTATCGAACTTTGCGAAAGGAATCTTCTGTTGATACTCCGGTGATCTATATGTCGTACCGTTGCTTTAATCGTGCCAACCTCTTTACAAATTTTCCTCGGTAAATAACTTTCAAGAAATAATATCACAGAGAGCTTTTGCAGACGACCGTGCATTTTTGTAGCAACCACACCCCGTTGACTACTCATAAGATCTGTGCAAGAATTGGACATTAAAGCTATGAGAGAATTCAGCAACAATATCGTTGTTAGAAGTACAAAACATACAAAGACAACAACTGCAAGAATCGGATGTCGTGCATTAAATAAAATACTCAGTTCGCCAATACCAAGCATAATCGTTAGCATCTTTACCATTGTTTTACCAAAATGGTCAAAATCTTCATCGCTCGTGCTTGCTCCTTGCATTACCATTGACATAGCTGCAGAAAATGCGACAAGGAGTATTGCCATCACAAAGGAAAACCTTACTAGATCTAACGTGACTCTTTGAATTAAGACAGTGAAAAAACTAAACGGTTTGAACGTCTGAATAAAGAACATGACGAGATACCACCCGACTATCACAGCTAGAATGAGACAGTAGTTCTCATACTCATCTATTGACGATACAGCAAGAGCGAAGTCTGTAACAAGACAAAGGCAAAATATTACAAAATACAGCTCAAACAGTGTACTGGAATGAGGCAATGTCAAACGTCGGTACCAGTGAATGTACCAGATCGAAGACGTTTTCGCTTGAAATCTGCGAATAATAATTCTTCGGGACAACTGTAATAGAAGAAAACATACTCCTATGACCACCCCAACTATGCCAACAAAATCATCTTTCTGAACTGGATTTATATAAATTGGGTTTTCAACATCAGGAGAGATTCCGTTTTCAAAATCAGATTTTGTAAGCTTTGACCGCCTTAATGCAGTATATGTAAGCAAACACATGAAAACCAAATGAAACAAGAACCAAATCCAAAATGGCCATCTGTAATACTTCCACTTGTTTCTAATAACCTCCCTCACCGGCAATGAATCAGCAAATACGAAAGCTAAATTGGTTGGATGCATAACCACATATTCTAGGATGGATTCATGATTTCTGCCCTTGAAATTTTCAGTTTTAGTCTCCACGACGTCAAGCGGAGGTGCAAAAGTGTCGATTTCCGTTATGTCATACTCCTCAGCATCAAAAAGACCATCACTTAATTCGGTTGAACGGTATGTCTGAAAAAATGGTAAAATAATTATTGAATTACTATATAGTAGGAGAGAGGGAGAGAAACATTAAAAGCGAAAGCATATAGTGCAGAATATATTTCATTTTTATAGAAATTTGTTGTTACCAATCGCTGTAAAGGTGCCGGTATTTTATACCTAGGTTTTAAAATTGCTATTGGATGACATTATTAATTTGGGAGAACTTAAATGTAAATAACTAACATCTTTTTCGAGTATATGATTCTTTCAGCGTTAACATAATCATGGTACGTTAATGTTTATCATTTCGAGATAATGTCAAAGAAGAATGGCCTCATAGTATTGTTATGATAATACTATTCTTTCATTAGCCATGAGCACTTCGATTGTTTTTGCAGGAACATTTGGCCACGGGACGGGCGTCAGTCTTAAATAAAATGTAGGACACAAAGTGTTGGATGAATGAAAAACTATTATCATATCGTAACGGACGCATCCATGCATGAAAGCAATTATAAAACATATCTGATCATCGACAGAATCTTACTTCTTTTTGTGTTCAGTTGTAGCAAACCAATATTCTTCAATATAAGAGAAAAAAAGTTGTTTAGCATTAGCTTAAAACCAAAAGGTTTAGATAGACTATGCGTTCTAGTACCCTTACTATTCGAAACTACACTTACATCACATTTCAGTATCAAATCAAATACATCAAACTGTTGTCTTTTGGCCGCCAGCTGTAGTGGATTCAATCCTTCAATGTTCTGTTGAAAAATCAGCTTTTTTGTCTCTTCCCTTGCGTCCCTTGATGTTAAACTTTGATTCCATTTTGCGCTTAAAATGAAATTCAACATTTCCACAGTTTCATTTAAATAATTTGGATTAAAGTGTACGTATTTAATCAATGAATGTAAAATATTGTCATCTCTACTATTTTTCACTCCTAGATCTGAGCAAAAGTCCTTTAGAATTATCTTGAATATATCTGTGTTGAACTTAAGTGCTGCTACTCCGAGAGGTGTCCCTGCCATCAGGACTGAATTCTGAATTTTTTCCCCATTCGCGTTGATTTCTTTTACTTTTTCTTCCAAGTCTTTAACATGGCCTTTTCCCTCAAATGCCTGTCTCATTTTCCCAAGAAGACGCACATCTTGTTTAAGAATTGCAATATGTAGAGGAGTAATTCCGGCATATTCAGAACCTTCTTTCGCCTCAGTCACCATTTCAGGTACATGTCCTACTATGTTGTCTATAATACATTCCAGGTGTTTGCGTTTGTTGCTGTCAACGCCGCTTGAAATCGACATAGCCCGCCGCAGCAAAGTGTCACCATTTATTGGTAAGCAAGCGCTAGTCATGTTATTTTTTCCTATTCGGTGGGAATCTGTCACTTCACTTTTAAGCAGAACATTTGAAAAGAGAAAGCCTGTATCACCTAATTTTTGAAAGAATGTTTCAAACTTTTGAAGATCATATTCGACATAAAATGTATCATCGTCATTTGATTTTGCGATGTTTTCGAGGCATGCGTAAAGCTTTTTAGCTTCCTCATACGGAAAGTCGTCACCCATAGCTTCCCTAAATCACAAGTTTTCTTTCTTACTTGTGATTTTCTTTCTACTCTTATTATTTTTTTTGTTACCTGAGAATATACTATGTAATTCAAAGAAAGTTCCCAACCCAAGTAATTAATCCTCAATGCACTAGAAACTAGCACAATTGCTGTTAAAGTCCAAACTTGTGTTTTAAAATAATGTACAATATACTAGTCTATCTGCTTGATTGTTTGATCAAAATGCTGATAGTGTTTAAACCAGCCAAGCCTTTAACTAAATACATAATAGCAGACAATATAATCTTTATTTTCCGATACAGACATATTTCACAGTGTCTTAGTCACGTGCCGAAAAGGGCACTATGTACTAAGACAAGCGCTCGACTATTCGAAACTCTGATATTACATGTAAAAGATATCTATCAAAAAGGCTAGAAAATGTTTAATTTACCAGTAAATTCACATAACGTCATATCTTATCATCAAGACTGATACCAGTCAACACTTTCTTATACTTTCGAATAAATCAAATATGTCATTACTGAGATATGAGCATCACATAAGCATTGATGAAAAACTAAATTTTCTAAGTTAAAATTTTATAATTTGCATTATTGAGGAAAGCGGCCAAAACAAACAGGACAGAACCTTTTGCATAGCATAACAATTATTGTAAATCACCATAATTTTCAAAAGAATAAAAGCACGACTAGAATGTTGTTGATATACACTTTTATTAATGTTTGGAATTATTTGGCCACGGCTTCAATTGGGGCTGCCGACAAAACATTTTCGGCTCGCCCTCAAACAAATAAATCATCACATCATTAAATCAAATAAAACATCAATTCAACATTGCAAGATATAGTCATAAATCACATCAAATAATATAAGCAACAACCAAAATGTGTTGCATGTATTTGAGAGCAATCCTGGGTACCAGAAATTGAACTCTGAAACATTATTTGAAGATTAGTATTTCCCTGGTGCCGAACCGTAAGCAACACTGTTTCAACTATCCATACACTTAATCCTGATTGAACACTGTAAAATACACTAATAGTTACACTTAATTAAGATGTAACACTTGAAATTTTTGTTCTCATCCAAACAGAAGCCGTGACGGTTGTAAAATAGGAATTCACTGGAGAATATCTTGATCCAAGGCCACAGTAAACGTTGATCTGGAAAATACACTTAACAGGTTTAGAAACGCATAGATTTCCCCTGTTGAACATTTTTATTTGAATGACGCTATTGTTTTTATTTCTATTTAAGTCATTTTTTGCGATGAATTATTTGTACTTTTACAATAATTCAATCTTATATTGTTTTTGTTGTGTATGAAATTTGAATAAATTTGAAAAACCATAACATTGTTAAAATAAATAGTTTGCCACTTTTGCGTTTCTAAACCTGTTGAGCGTATAGCATAACAAAAAGCTGTATATGTTTCAAACATGAGCTTATACACAAACAGCATTAATATAAAGGGACGAGGCGGGTGGGTATAAAAGAAATTAAAATAAAATCTCAATATTTTTCCTTTGTTTAGACAAATTGACCGGACAAGTGTAATGTTTTTACAGAGTGATTTTTCAATATTCCATCTAGGTTAAACACGACTAAATATGATACCGGTTTTGCACGACCAAATCTTGAACTCCTAATCAGCTTCCCAATAACAAACAGCTATCCTATAGAGATAGCTGCCATTACTGAGGAAAGCGGCCAAAACTAACAGGAAAGAACCTTTTGCATAGCATAACAATTATTGTAAATCACCATAATTTTCAAAACTAGAATGTTGTTGATATTCACTTTTATTAATGTTTGGAATTATTTGGCCACGGCTTCAATTGGGACTGCCGACAAAACATTTTTGGCTCGCCCTCAAACAAATAAATCATTACATCATTAAATCAAATAAAACATCAATATAACAATGCAAGATATAGTCATAAATCACATCAAATAATATAAGCAACAACCAAAATGTGTTGCCTGTGTTTGAGAGCAATCCTGGGTACCAGAAATTGAACTCTGAAACATTATTTGAAGATTAGTATTTCGCTTGTGCCAAATGACCGAGACATGCCTAGGTACCCAAATGAGGGACCAAACATGTAAAAGGTCACCGCCAACAAAAAAATATTTGCATTAAGGAAGTATGAGCGCCTTTAATCTAAAAATCGATTTATTTCAAAAGTAATATTATTTTAAATAAAAACTGTATGAATATGAAACTTTAACAAAGAAAACTGGTCAATAAAGATATACTGTCTTACCTGCATTAGCGGTCACGTGTATACAGCGTGACCCCGACTGTTGCCTCAGGTCCGACGGAAGAAAAACCCTATATAGTGATCTTAAATATAACGCTACCTTGTCTAACGGGGACAGCAGCTAAAATTACGCAAGGTTGCGATATAGCTGCCAATTGCCATAATTGCAACTATAAAACTGTATGAATTAAAGAGTAAAATCGTACCGAGTTCAACAAAATAACAGGTAATCTCAATTTGTTTATTGGTGCATGCGCACAGAAACGCTCATACCTCCTTAATTTCAATAAATTTCAATTAAGAGCAATCTATCTTTAATATCTAAAGCCTCACTGAAGTTTTAAATCAAGGTATTCAAACGTTAGTGAGATATAAGGCTGATAATAGCTTGGATACAAAACTTTGAATCGAATATGGTAAAAAGTTTTTTAACTTGACTGTCTTGTACCCCTGAACTTGGTGGCTCAGCGTGAGCTTGTAGGATCAATGCATGTCCGTCGTCCACAATATGCTTCAAACAAAATCGTACTCAACTACTCGGCCAATTTCAACGAAACAACATTTCCTATTAAACCACTGGGTCAATTGCAACGCAACTTCACTTGAATGTTTCTTGTATGAAGCTGTTTAAGATTTTTTCAAATACTCAAATTCGATGCAGTTACTATGGCATCAATAGGAACATTTTCTTCTCTAAAACCGGAAGGTCCAGAGCGTATATATTTAGCGTGCAATATTTTCTGTTGAACCTCTGCTAGTTTTATTCAAATTATGACCCTGTGATCGAAATTGACCACAGCCATAACCCCTTTTTGTTGTCACTTCTTTTCATATAGGTTTTATAGGAAAATCTTCTTTTCGGAAAACACAGAAATACAAATTGGATATTTGGTGTGTAACATTGTCTAGTGGACATCTACCAGGTTTATTAAAATCTTGCCCACTGGGTCAACATTGGCCCGCGAAGACTTATATAGACTTATAAAAGACAACCATTAAAATCTTCTTCTGCAAAACCACAAGTTCTAGATCTTAAATATTGGGTGTGTTACAATGTCTAGTTGACCTCTACCAGGTTTCTTCAAATCATGCCCCTGAGGTCAAAATTGACAACACCCGCGGTGTCACTGGTGATATACACTTATTAAAAAACAATTTAAAACTCTTTTTCTCCAAAAACACAAGGCACAAAACTTGGATATGTAGTATTTAGCATTGTCTAGTGGACCTCTCCAAAGTTTGTTAAAATCTTACCGCTTGTAGTCAAAAATATCTTGTCCATTTGGTCAATATTGGCCCTGCGACTTCTTCTAGCAACAATGACTTTCTTAGCGACCAGTGAAAGCCCCTAAGAACAAGTGACTTCCTTAGCAACTATTGAGTTCCCGTAGCAAAACATATTATTAAAGGAAAGCCTTTCAACGATTTCTTCTCCAAAACCACAAGCTTTACAGCTTAGATATTTGTTCTGTGGCATTGTCTAGTGGACGTCTAACAAGTTCAGATCCTGTCCATGGGGTCAAAATTGGCCAAGCCAGGGGGTCCATTGTATGTAAGTTATACGTAAAACATAGCATTCAATAAGTTCCTATATTAACTAGCGACTTACATATCAACCACTGGTATGTGAGCAGTTTATGACTTTCTTAGCAACCAACAACCTGGACTAGTGACTAGCGACTTCATTAGCAATCTTTTACTTCTGTAGCAGCCAGCGACTTCGTCTAGCAACAGTGACTTCCTTAGCGACCACTGAAAGCCCCTAAGAACAAGTGACTTCCTAAGCAACTATTGAGTTCCCGTAGCAACCACTGACTTCCTTAGCAATCAGCGACTTCCCTTAGGACAATGTGACTTCATAAGCAAGAATCAACTTACTTAGCAACATTTAAATGCTCTAGTGCGTGCAATCATAATCAACCATTGACGTCCTTAGCGGCGAGCTACAGTTGGCTTCTTTGGCACTGACGTTCCCCAGTTAACAGCGACATCCTTAGCAACTACTTACTCCCTTTGGCAACACATGACTTCCCTAGGTAAGTGCCTTGGTACTCAGGTGAACAATATAGGGCCATCGTAGCCCTGTTGTTTAATTTTAAGATTCAAATAAATCCAATGAGATGCGTGCGTGCGTGCATGCAAAACATTAACCAAAATGCCTAAGTCTAACAAAGGTCATGTTGAATCCTAATATGCCTATGGTATATTTCTATAGTCAATTCGAGTGCATTAATATGATTAAAGCACTCGGAAAAGAAGTCGGAGTTTCGGACATGGAAGTAGCTCCTTCCGACTTTTCTAATTTACTCCCGCGCAGAAAATAAAATATAGAAATAGAAATGATATCTGTATAAATACATCAGTCGCATGAAATAGTTGTGTTTAAGAACCTAAATATTATTTTTGATTGCGCCAAGTAAGCCTTAGAATACATTCACCTTGTTTTCCTTTTAAAAGGCTAAGAAAATTCAGGATTAACGTCATACAATGTTTTGATTCCGGGAGACAAAACAATGAATGAAAACGTTGACGTCGTCATACTGACGTCATAACTCCACGTTAAAACGTTGTACAGTTCAGATTAACGGTTCGCTTTTAAATCGATTGTCTGCTTTGTTAGGTTCTGATTCTGTTGTCTTCTGCATAGTGTCACAGTCGCGTATTTTTTTTTATATTTTATGTATAAGATTATTATACTAAAATAAGTTTGCATAATATAGTTATGTATGATAATTCCAACAGCCACTATTTATGCTATTTTACACATTACCGCCGAACTGAAAAAGGTCCGTAGTAGTTACGATAGTTTTCATAAATTCGGCTTATAAGAATCGAAATAATCTATGGCTTGGAGTGTTTTATCGAAATTGAAGCATTTCCCGTCGGCAATGTGCCTGCGGGGAATGCTTCAATTTCGATAAAGCACTCCAGGCCATAGACTATTTCTTAATTAAATTTAGTCAAGAGTTATGTTACTTTATTGCCTGATACCCCGAAGATGTAAATGAAGTTTTAAATAAATCCCAACACTAGATATGGGATAAATATGTGCATTATAGAAGCTTCATGTAAAAATAGAACAGATATGTCTAGGTCCAACAAGGGCCATGGTTTGAATTAAGAGATGTTTAAATTCACTGTCTTATATCCAAGAAGATATAATGAAGTTTTAGATTAAATCAATCCCATAACCGGGTAATAAGATATTTACATGATAGCACTTCATCCAAAATGTCTAAGTCTTACAATGGCCATAATTTTTACTACATCCTGTCAAGAGTTATCTTACCTGATTGTCTGATACCCTTGGTACGTCCAAGTTTCCAATCATATTGAAATAGGTGCATGATAGTTACTTGCAAAATTTTAACTACAATGTTTAAGTCAAACAAAGGTCATAATTCAAAATAAATTTAGTCGAGAGTTATCTGCCTTGATTGTCTGATGTTTTGGAATACTTTATTGAAGTTTGAAATCAACCCAATCAGTGCTTACTGTGATATATTCATGATATATGCATGGCAGAAGCGTGCATGCAAAACTTTACCAAAAATATCTGAGTCCAACTCATAATTTGCATTTATTTCATTCAAGAATGATCGAACTTGCTTGTTTGATACCCCTAAATCAGTCATTTAAGTGGTTACGGAGATATTTCTATGATAGAAGTTTCTATGCTCAACAAATGTGCGACACTGACGCAAGGGTGGTCCTTATTTTCCGAATAGTTGAGCTAAAACTGCTCGATTCAGGAAATATTTTGTTGAATATTGTATTGATTTCTGGACATTACTGATCGTTTCTTTATTTATATTTTGATTGTTTCCATTTCACTTAATATGTAATTTTGACAGTTGCACAGATTTATGTTTCAGCTCAATCCAGCCTTATTCATGCATTTCATACCCCTCCTCCATGTAAGATGGTAACAAACAAATTTTAATTCTGCAATGTGTTGTCTGTATTTACTTATTGTACTCACTGGATTTTAAATACCAAATCAAGTTTAAATTGCTTACACAAATAAGTATCAGTATTCCTATTTAAGATTTTTCATTTATCTTGATTCGAATACAAAACCGACATTGATACTTACCTACAAAATATCGGGGGTTTTCTCAAGTGTATTGCATGGAGTTTTTCTGATCATGCGACCATATAATACAAGACAAATATAGATTCTTTATTATTCGGGTACTTTGAAAAGATAAAAAAACAAGTTCATCAAGATTAACACAGTTGCAGCTCTTGCTTAACGTATAAGAATATAAAAAAATAGAACATACCCAAGTTCAATCCATAGGTTCATTTTCATGACATGTGAATCTATTCCATCAATATTGCTTAAGGATATCAAACGAACCAAAGCTTAATTTAAATTGCTAAGAAACAGCTTACTAATGTAGATCTGTATTACTTACGAAGTAAAAAGAAGCATCTTTTAAAAAGTTACATTCTTCGTCGTGAAGAATGGACAAACAAAGACGGTAATCGCTCCGATTTACTTCAGTCCACGTATTTGACCATGAGCATAAAATGGTCATGTGGGACAGTCATTGGGCATTCACTATTGGCTAAATCACTAAAGTCATATATACCCTAAATATTCTAATCATTAATATACGCCATGGAAGAGCAATTACAACTGACAATATAAGAAATTCCGAAATTTGGCATTCCTTGAAATTATCAAAAGTTATCAAAATACAGAGAAGATTTGATATACATTAAGGCTATAAGAGAAATACAGTAAATTACAGATTGCATACTATCTGGTAAATGTCGTTAAAATATATATATTAAGTCCTTTCGTCACAGTTTATTATATAATAAAGCAATTCTAAAACGTTTGTATTATGTATTAAGTGATATGATAAAAACAATCTAATAAAAACAACATATACTCCTCAAAATAATTCAATGACCACAAAATTAAAGGGCTATAATTTCATCAATTTAATTATTACAAACAAAACAATTTATTATATGAACTACATGATATCTGTAGTTAACAATTGTAAAAGTACGTAATAGCAAATAACAATGGTAAACACATGTGAGATCAAAAGGTGTGGTCACTACTGAAATTTGAACGTTTGCATATCGGTGGGTGGGGCATGAAATTTTACAAACAGCAATGTTACATGTTGAAAGTCACACACCAAGTAAAGTTAATATCGCGTGTGACCACCTCTAGCGTCAATCACAGCCCTACACCTGGGATTGAAGCTGCGAATCAGTTTCCTGATTGCAGGTCGAGGAATTCTTGCCCACTCCTCAATGAGCGCTTGTGCGAGGTCCTCCCGGGTCTGTGGTTGAGCTGGCCGCGCACTGATCCGTCCTTGGAGTATGTCCTATACATGCTCTTATTGGATTAAGATCAGGAGAGCGGGCAGGCCAGTCCATACGCTCTATTCCGTCGCGTTCAATGTACTCATTGACAACACGAGCCCGGTGCGGACGGGCGTTATCGTCCATAAGCACAAAGTCCTGGCCCACAGCACCAGCATAAGGTCGCACAAATGCATCAAGGATCTCATCCCGATAGCGAACACCGGTCAAAGCACCGTTTTGGATGACGTACAAGTCAGTAGAACCATCATAGGAGACCCCACCCCAAACAAGTACTGACGGGCCACCGAACCTATCGTGTTCCTGGATGCAACAGTCCTTGAATCGCTCATTTTTCTGGCGCCACACACGTCTCCTGCCGTCATTGAAGGCAACACAAAACTTCGACTCATCAGTAAACAGGACTGACCGGAGTCTAGCTAGTGGAATGTTATGGTGGTCTTGAGAAAAAGCCAACCTTAACCGCCTGTGGCCTGGTTTCCATTGAGGGCGGACAGCTGGCCTCCGAGTACGAATATTGGCAGCGTGAAGTCTGATTCTTACAGTTTGTTCACAGATTCGAATCCCAGATGCCACACGGAAGTTTGCATTCAACGTTTTAGCGGATTCGAACCTCCCACGTTTAGCCATATTAACAATATAACGGTCATCACGGTCCGTTGTTTTCCTCGGACGACCTCTTTCTGCTCGTTCAACAACAGAGCCAGTATCCAGGTACCTCTGCCACACACGACCGACCAACAGCATTCCAACCATTCGTTCCATATCACCAAGCGGTAAAATGTCTCCTTAGAGGCATAATTGCCGTATAATTACTGTTCAAGTCTAAAACTGTCCAAACTTTACACAAAAATGTGTTTAATCAGTAACACTACAAAACCGACTGTTTTAAAGAATGGTAAGAAACACTCAATATCGCAGGATGACCCAAACAAAATCAAAATCTTCAATTTACCCGTGCAGTTACGCACGATTAACTGTGTTCTACATGTACCCTGTACACCCATGTATACTTGTACTTCAATGGATAAATTATCAATACGTGTACTGTTTCAAAATAATGGTATGAAATAGTGGTCGTTAAATTATTTTGAGGAGTGTAGTATAAGTATTAGTCAGATACTGTATTGCCCTCTTGATATATCTCATACATGCATTTAGCAAACTTTTTACAGCTACAGTTGCTCATCAATCAAATATATTTCTGTTCATTGGACACTGACATGATATTCTAATTAAGTTTTTTAATTGAATCAAACATATATTTCCTATATATATCGTATTTATTAAAAAATGCCATTCAATTTTAATTGTATTTTACTGGGAAAATAAAAACAAACATTGCCCAATAGAAAGCTGATTGGTACCGCCCAGTCTCAGTTCTAAATCCATGTGCACATAGTCTCAATTAATTCGGAACGCCTTTTTCTTTTAACAGTGTGAAGAATGACTGTAGACAGAATCCGCTTTTGAATAAGGAAGGAGTGATATACCGGATCTTATATCACGAGTTTGAGCTCAGACGGCCTCGGACTTCGTGAATTACAACGATACATCAGATCCGGTATATCACTCAAAAATAAAATCTACATGTATTTCCAATCTAACATGTTTATTTAACTAAAATTTGCGAAAGGGTACAACTATGTCGGAACAATTTACTGCGCTTACATGAAATTGCTTCTCTTGATTAAAGGACATGATGGCTGTTCTATCTTTACTTTATTTTGGCAATGTTCACGAAATTTTTCTACCAACAGAAAGTTTTGAAATCAGTTTTATTTACAGTCAATGAACAATTTACTCAAATTGATAGTTCAACACCTAGTTACAAACATTACGAATGAAATATAATAAATCAGTCATTTATTATGACAGCAGCTAGAATAGTAGCGTGGACAACGGTTTCTTGTGACAGCTTATATATTTCTTTTCTCTTTCTAATGCCTTTATCAGACTGGTCAGAACCTGATGTGTGCCTTAAAGTTTCTGTCATTCATGAATGAAGGGTCCACTACTAAGCGAAAATTAAGTGACAGTGATTTCAATGGCAAGTACATTACCTTATGCAAGACACTAAATAATGAAGATTTGCAGGTTAGTATTTACAGAGTGTTTGAAACACGAAGAAAAGTATGTGTATTATGTTGAAATCTCAGTGAATCGACAAAATGACTACCAGGTCTTTTTAACTTTCTTCATAATGCATAGAAAAATAATTGTACATGTACTGTGATTTATTTAGAATTTCTACATACATGTACATGTACCAACTTTCATTTTTTAATAAAAATAACTTATGTCTGTGCTTTTTAAAGTATATTTGAATTTTCACTTTCGTTAGTATTGGACCTTTAAGTGCCTATTGATACAAACATCGGATTACAACTTACGCTGTTTTAAATAGTTTTTGTCATCTTTGGTGAGCACGGAATCATAAGTAGCGTTGCAGGAGTGTGATTAATTCTTCATAAGGAAGCCATTCAAAATCCGCATGAGAATATCGAGCTTCCATCATCCAATCATAAATTATGAAGAGAAATTACTGTTAGTGTTTTCGACCATTTCTTTTCTTAAAATATAATGTAGAAGAACTTGGCAAAAAGTAATACAGACTTGTTTGAAATAATGAGAACACAGACGCATATTTTAGTTGAAGAAATAAAATTTTAGTTAAAATTTTAAATATTATTATAGTTCCATCCCAGATACACATCGTATAACTAACACTTAACCATGTTTAGGTAACGTAAACATAATAATAAAATAGGAACTGTAACGATTTATTATGGCTTTTGAACTTGTAGTGACGCATCAAAAATATCAAACAAATAAAAGAAAAAAAATGCCCGCTGTAGAAGTTTAGTCTCGACTGCCTACGTGACAAATGACATTAACGAAACTAAACTAAACATTGCGATACTTCTTGTCAATTGTTTGATTTAGCATTTCATAATGGGACGCCATAGCTGCCTTTTAAACATACTTCTTAAATGGTGATGTCTTTTTGATATATGGTGATATCAGTTTGATAGATGGTGCTGTGGTTTTGATAGATGGTGCTGTGGTTTTGATAGATGGTGCTGTGGTTTTGATAGATGGTGCTATGGTTTTGATAGATGGTGCTGTGGTTTTGATAGATGGTGCTGTGGTTTTGATAGATGGTGCTGTGGTTTTGATACATGGTGCTGTTGATTTGATAGATTGTGATGTCGTTTTGATATATAGTGATGTCGTTTTGAAGATGGTGTTGTCATTTTTAATATATGGTGCTGTGGTTTTGACAAATGGTGCTGTGGTTTTGATAGATGGTGCTGTCGTTTTGATAGATGGTGATGTCGTTTTGATATATATTGTGATGTCGTTTTGATAAATGGTGATGTCGTTTTGATATATGGTGATGTCGTTTTGAAGATGCTGCTGTCATTTTGGTATATGGTGCTGTCATTTTTTATAAATGGTGCTGTGGTTTTGATAGATTGTGCTGTGGTTTTGATAGATGGTGCTGTCGTTTTGATAGATGGCACTGTGATTTTGATAGATGGTGATGTCGTTTTGATAAATCGTGATGTCGTTTTGATATATGGTGATGTCATTTTAATATATGGTGGATATATTGGACTTTGAATCTTTTATGTGGCTAGTTTTCCTTTACAACAGTGTCAATTAGTCTCTTAGAAGAAATTTCACCAGGCTCATAAACTGCCTTAGCAAGGAGCGTGTTTTCGTCGGTTTTAAACGGTTCATCTAGGACGTTCAACTCCTCTTGACTAATGCTAGCTACTTGTTTTAGAAAATCAGTCATATCTGCATAAGTGCTGCTGAGATTTTCAGTTATTTCATGTGTAAATCTGGTAGTAGTTTTCACATTTTCGATGGATTGGATCACACATTTCATAACTAAACCATCAAAGATATGGCTAACTACCCTCGAGTTAACTTTCACTCGTCTTCTTCTGCATATGGCGCCGATAGCAAGCAGGTAAGTCATGGATGAGGCCATTTGAACACTATTTGCCTTACTTTGTTGTTTTTTTGCTAATATTGCATACCGGAAGTGTAGCAAATTTTACTACGATTTGTTTACATCACATTTCTTCATTCATAAAATGCCAAGCCAAACGAAGTAACGCATGCGCACTCATAGACGTTGTGTGAAAATACTCACAGTCAAAATCTAGAGTGACACCTTCTTAGCGCATAGAAGAGAAATTGTCAGTAGTGTAAGAATGATGAATAGCTTCTTACTTTACCACCTTTATTGATACGATATGCACACATACATAAATACTACGTAATAAGATTCAAACATATTAACTAACTTTTTTTAGATAACGCTAGGTAGTTTTTTATTCGTACAAAAGAAATAATATATACTTAATAGTTAATGTAACACATGATATAGTCCGGAAACTCAACTATTTCTATTGCTATTGTATAACTTTGTCCCTTTTTGATTACAGCAATTAAAGCAATTGATTCAGTTTAACTACATGCATATATTATCTATTACAGCTGATAGAAGATTGTGAACTTTGTCATAAAGTCGTAGACAGTAATTCATGGTGTTACAAATAATATCAACACACAAACGGTATCTACCGATTTCTCCAATAATCGATTGATTTGAAGCATTTTTATATACACTAGAAACATCTTCTAATATGTCTGTGTACCACGCACAAGACGCCGAATATATACATGTATTTATCTTTATAAAGGATACAATGAATTATTAAGTACTATCAGTTAATTAAGAAATAATCTATGGCTTGGAGTGCTTTATCGAAATTGAAGCATTCCCCGGAGGTGATGTGCCTGGCGGAATAATTCACGAGGGCGAAGCCCGAGTGAGTTATTACGCAGGCACATTACCGACGGGAAATGCTTCAATTTCGATAAAGCACTCCAAGACATAGATTATTTCGATTCTTAGAAGCCGATTTTTTGAAAACTATCGTAACTACTACGGACCTTTTTCAGTTCGGCGGTAATGTGTAAAACAGCATAAATAGTAGCTGTTGGAATTCACTCCCCTATTCGGGCAACCATTCAAGATATCAATTATAACTACATTTGTATATTATACAAACTTATTTTAGTTTAATCATCTAATACATAAAATATAAAAAGAAATACCTGACTGACATTATGCAGAAGACGTCAGATTCGGAACCTAACAAAGCAGCAAATCGATATAAATGCGTACCGTTAATTTGAACTGTACAACGTTTTAACGTGGAGTAATGACGTCAGTGTGATGACGTCAACGTTTTCATTCATTGTTTTGTCTCCCGGAATCAAAACATTGTATGACGTCAATCCTGAATTTTCTTAGCCTTTTTAAAGGAAAACAAGGTGAAGGTATTCTAAGGCTTACTTGACGCAATCAAAAATAATATTTAGGTTCTTAAACACAACTATTTCATGCGCCTGATGTATTTATACAGATATTATTTCTATTTCTATAATTTATTTTCTGCGAGGGAGTAAATTAGAAAAGTCGGAAGGAGCTACTTCCTTGTCCGAAACTCCGCCTTCTTTTCCGAGTGCTTTAATCATATTAATGCACTCGAATTGACTATAGAAATATACCGTAGGCATATTAGAATTAAGGTTAAAGCCCTCTCAAACAGTAACATATCTGCAGAGTCAGCATTATCCACATACGTTGGTAATTGTATTCATACAAACATAATCAATGATCTTAATAGATAACAGCAACAATATATTATAACGCTCTTTTGCTAGACAATATTTTATGTCATTTGAAAAAGCAACTGATTTAGCTAAACTGCATATATATTATCTAAATATCAGAGATGATCTTAATTTATAAGGAGCTGTATCGCTGAACTGAATTTCTTCCAACTACATGTAATTTGAAAACTAAAGGTAAATACTCGTAGAATATCCAGAGAAAATATTGTATTTATCAACATTTCTATTGACCAAAACTCTAATAACTATTCCCGAACTTGTCTTTCATTGGACAGTTGCCATTATCTATATCATACAATATTTCATTCAATGGTTTTTTTGTTTTTTCCTTCTGCCGTTACGCTTATATGTTGCGTGTATTTGACTCTCGAAGTTTTTTGCTTGCATTCGTCGGCTTCTATGTTCATTATTTCCACATGTTTTTCCTGTCTTTGCGGTTCTGGCTGAAGGTCGATCTTTTTTTGTTTCCATTTCTTTTTTTTGTCGTTAGATGTTTTTACGAAAGACGTGTTCAATGTCTCAGTCTTCCTGACGTCATCAGGGTCTTGCTTTTGCATCGAATTATGAGAAATGAATCTTCTGTTAACACTCCGGAGATCTCCATTTCGCAAAGTTTTTTTAATCATGCAAACTTCTTTACAAATTTTCCGCGGTAAATAACTGTCAAGAAATAATACCACAGAGAGCTTATGCAGGTGACAGTGCATTTTTGTAGCAACCACGCCCCCTTTACTACTCATAAGATATGTGCAAGAATTGGACACACGCGGGAATTGTATTCAAACAAGCATAATCAATGATCTTAATAGATTTACAATATAATTGTGATAATGCATTTTGATAGACAATATTTTATGTCATTTGAAAAAGCAATTGATTCAGCTCAATACATTCACATATTATCACAGTATCAGAGAAGATCTTAATTCACAAGGAAGTGAATCCCTGGGTTGAAATTTATCCAACTATTTTGAAATAAAGGCAAATACTCAGACAAAGAATATCCTGAATGTTAAAGTTTGAAGAGAACATTTTGTATTTATCAACATTTTTTTATTTACAAGACTCCAATTACTAATCTCGAAATAGCCTTAAATTGGACAAGTATATCATATTATATTTCATTCAATGATTTTGTCTTTGCTTTCTATCATTTCGAGCATCATGTTATGCTTATTTGTTACGTGTATTTGACCCTCGAAGTGTTTTGCTTACATGTATCGCATTCGTCGGCTTCTATGTTCATAATTTCTACATGTCTTTCCTGTCTTTGCAGTTCTGGCTGAAGGTCGATCTTTCTTTGCTTTCGTTTCTTTGTTTTGTCTTTCAATGTTTTTACGATAGACGGAAACAATTGTGTTGTGTTGAATGTCTCAGTCTTCGTGACGTCATCAAAGTCTTGGTTTTGTATCGAACTTTGCGAAAGGAATCTTCTGTTGATACCCCGGTGATCTATATGTGGTATCGTTGCTTTAATCGTGCCAACCTCTTTACAAAGTTTCCTCGGTAAATAACTTTCAAGAAATAATATCACAGAGAGCTTTTGCAGACGACCGTGCATTTTTGTAGCAACCACACCCCGTTGACTACTCATAAGATTTGTGCAAGAATTGGACATTAAAGCTATGAGAGAATTCAGCAACAATATAGTTGTAAGAAGTACAAACCATACAAAGACAACAACTGCAAGAATCGGATGTCTTGCATTAAATAAAACACTCAGTTCGCCGATACCAAGCATAATCGTTAGCATCTTTACCATTGTTTTACCAAAATGGTCAAAATCCTCATCGCTCGTGCTTGCTCCTTGCATTACCATTGACATAGCTGCAGAAAATGCGACAAGGAGTATTGCCATCACAAAGGAAAACCTTACTAGATCTAATGTGACTCTCTGAATTAAGACAGTGAAAAAACTAAACGGTTTGAATGTCTGAATAAAGAACATGACGAGATACCACCCGACTATCACAGCTAGAATGAGACAATAGTTCTCATATTCATCTATTGACGATACAGCAAGAGCGAAGTCTGTAACAAGACAAAGGAAAAATATTACAAAATACACCTCGAACAGTGAACTGGAATGCGGTAATGTCAAACGTCGGTACCAGTGAATGTACCAGATCGAAGACGTTTTCGCTTGAAATCTGCGAATAATAATTCTTCGTGACAACTCTAATAGAAGAAAACATACTCCTATGACCACCCCAACTATGCCAACAAAATCATCTTTCCTAACTGGATTTATATAAATTGGGTTTTCAACCTCAGGAGAGATTCCGTTTTCAAAAGCAGATTTTGTAAGCTTTGACCGCCTTAATGCAGTATATGTAAGCAAACACATGAAAACCAAGTGAAACAAGAACCAAATCCAAAATAGCCATCTGTAATACTTCCACTTGATTCTAATAACCTCCCTCACCGGCAATGAATCAGCAAAAACGAAAGCTAAACTGGTTGGATGCATAACCACATATTCTAGGATGGATTCATGATTTCTGCCTTTGAAATTTTCAGTTTTATTCTGCACGACGTCAAGCGGAGGTGCAAAAGTATCGATTTCCATAATGTCATACTCCTCAGCATCAAAGAGACCATCACTAGATTCGGTTGAGCGGTATGCCTGAAACAATGATAAAATAATTATTGAATTACTAAATAGCAGGAGAGAGGGAGAGAAACATTAAAAGCGAAAGCATTTAGCGCAGACCATATTTCATTGTGGTAGAAATTTCTTGTTACCAATCGCTGTAAAAGTGGCGATATATATTTTACCTAGGTTTTAAAAGTGCTATTGGATGATATTATTAATTTGGGAGAACTTAAATGTAAATAACTAACATCTATTTCGTGTATGTGATTCATTTAAGCGTCAACATACTCATGTTACGTTAATGTTTATCATTTCGAGATAATGTCAAGAAAGAATGGCCTCATAGTAATGTTATAATAATACAATTCGTTCATTTGCCTTGAACTCTTCGATATTTTTGCAGGAAAATTTGGCAACGGGACGGGCGTCAGTCTTAAATAAAATGTAGGACAAAGTGTTGAATGAATGAAAAACCATAATCATATTGTAACGGACACAGCATTCATGCGTGTAAGCAATTGTAAAACATATCTGATCATCGACAAAATCTTACTTTTGTTCATGTTCAATAGTAACAAACCAATATTCTTCAATTTAAGAGATAAATATTGTTTAGCATTGGCTTAAAACCAAAAGGTTTAGATAGACTACTGTATGCGTTCTAGTACCCTTACCATCCGAAACAACACTTACATCACATTTCAGTATCAAATCAAATACATCAAACTGTTGTCTTTTGGCCGCCAGCTGTAGTGGATTCAATCCTTCAATGTTCTGTTGAAAAATCAGCTTTTTTATCTCTTCCCTTGCGTCCCTTGATGTTAAACTTTGATTCCATTTTGCGCTCAAAATGAAATTGAACATTTCCACAGTTTCATTCAAATAATTTGGATTAAAGTGTACGTATTTAATCAATGAATGTAAAACATTGTCATCTCTATTATTTTTCACTCCTAGATCTGAGCAAAAGTTTTTGAGAATTATCTTGAATATCTCTGTGTTGAACTTAAGTGCTGCTACTCCGAGAGGTGTCCCTGCCATCAGGACTGTATTCTGAATTTTTTCCCCATTCGCCTTGATTACTTTTACTTTTTTTTCTAAATCTTCAATACAGCCCTTTTCCTCAAATGCCTGTCTCATTTTCACAAGAAGACGCACATCTTGTTTAAGAATTGCAATATGTAGAGGAGTAATTCCGGCACATTCAGTACCTTCCTTCGCCTCAGTCACCATTTCAGGTACATGTCCTACTATGTTGTCTATAATACGTTCTAGGTGTTTGCGTTTGTTGCTGTCAACGCTGCTTGAAATCGACATAGCCCGCCGCAGCAAAGTGTCACCATTTATTGGTAAGCAAACGCTAGTCATGTTATTTTTTCCTATTCGGTGGGAATCTGTCACTTCACTTTTAAGCAGAACATTTGAAAACAGAAAACCTGTATCACCTAATGTTTGAAAGAATGTTTCAAACTTTTGAAGATCATTTTCGACGTCAAATGTATCGTCGTCATTTGATTTTGCGATGTTTTCGAGGCATGCGTAAAGCTTTTTAGCTTCCTCATACGGACAGTCGTCACCCATAGCTTCCCTTTATTAGTAAAAGAAATAACAAGTTTTCTTTCTTACTGGATTTGTTTCTACTCTTATTACATGATATTTTGTGACCTGAGAAAATATTATATAATTCAAAGATAGTTCCGACGCAAGTAATTAACCCTCAACGCGCTAGCACCGTTGCTTAGAAAGTACAGTAGATATGGATCATACTTGTGTTTCAAAATGATTTTTGTTTTCTTTATTGGTTAATCAAAATGCTGATAACGTTTAAACCAGCCAAGCTGTCGACTAAATACGTAGATAGACATACATAGACAAGATAAACTTTATTTTCAGATACAGACATGTTTCAAGGTGACTTTCTCACAGAAGGGCACTGCGTACTCAAAACAAGAGTTCTCATATGATATCACGTTTGACTTGATAATATATTTTAGGTATTCAACCCATTATGAAAGAACTCTAACTGAATACTCTTTAATTGCCTACAATATCATATTAGCTGATTTTTCCTTCAGCG